>OX451219.1:0-38400 GCA_949628195.1 Phasia obesa
TAGCTTTTAATTATTTTTTATACTTATAGCGAGCGTAGTACAACATACCCTTCAAAAACTCTGTATAAACTTAAAGTGTCTGTCTATTACTGTTCAAAAAATTAAACCATATACGTGAAAATCACTTCACTCACGGAACACACTTTCATATCTAGTAATTGTTTTTATCATTAGTCATAGTAATACCCTTTGAAAATGATGTCACTAGCGGAACACCCTTTAAGTATTTCTTCCCTTTTTAGTATTCCTTGTTTTAGCGGTTATAGTAATACGATTTCTGTGAAAATTTAAAAAACCTAAATGTTACGCTAAAAACTTAGGGCAGCTGACCTTTTTTACTTATATTCATAGACAATCTGGATGAAAATAAAAATAATCGCTCAAATGCAAGTTGGGACTCACACTTGAGATATTTCGAAGGCTTTAATATAAGATACCACAAATAAGGTGCTTTGTAAACTACAATTATTTTCGTACCAACAGAGTTAAAAAGCAAAAGAGAAAAGACATCATTGTAACAACAATCGCTTAAAGTTAATCAGGCCGTCCTTGTCGCTCGGCCTTCGAGTGGCTTGCGTCTCATTCTTCGAATAGCTGTATCAGCCACGTGTAATCGTTTTGACTATCGTATTTAACATTAGTAAATTTAACTCGATAAGTCGTACATTGGTGGAGAACCATTTTAAACTCCTTTCTTGACTGGAGAATCACTATTAAAATCAATAATTTAATGAAGGAGTACCAATAGACTCATTTAATTTTATCTAGCGGATATATAATTTTCAAAAGTAAATAGAGAAAAAATAGTGAAAGCACGCAAATTTACCGATTTAAATGTTCTGGAAACTTGACAGCACCTTTTATTTTTGAAAGCGCGATATTTTTAACACTATTTACAGAACTCTATAATAATTTTAGAATTCTATATCAATTTTAGAAATTTATATATAATTTTAAAATTTTATCCAGAAATGGGTACCTCTATATAAAGTAAATACATAAATCATAACTGAAGTACTATAAAAGTGTAAGAGGCTTAAAATTTGCAGTGGAATACTTTCAGAGCAAAATTGAACAAAATATTGTCAGGCCGCCCATGATGTGGCGGGCACAGCTAGTTTTATATAATTTTCAAATTTTCAAATCTTATTGACTGTAAGATTTTAATTGGCCACATATTGTTTTAAAATTGGCTGCCAATAAAGCAACAATAATATAAAAAATAAAAATAAAACAAATAAATTTGGGCCATAGCTTGTACACCTCTGTCGTTTAGCAAAAGCTTTTTATTAAAAAAAAAGCTTTTTTTCCATACAAGTGTTGACAATAGCGTCATTGAAATTTGCTTAATATAAGCTTAAAAAAAATTTATTATATTTTAAATTTTATTTGCAAGTTCTCCGTTTTAGGCTTTTTACTTCTTCAGAACAAGCGAAAAATTAAATTCGCAAAATAACAGTAACAATCACCACGGTGAAGGGCGTTTCATATTCCAGTACTTATTTTTATACCCTTTACCTCAGGTGGAAAGGGTATATATAAGTTTGCCATTCCGTTTGTAATTTCTACAATTTTCTTCCGACCATATAAAGTTTATATATTTTGGATCCTTATATATAGAAAAGTTGATTAAGCGATGTCCGTCTGTCTGTCTGTCCGTGTTCGGTTAGTAATATCATTTGCCCAGGCACCAGATGAGATTCAAAAGATTTAAGACCAGCAATCAGCCAGGCACAGTTTTGGGTTTGCAATATAGCAACATCAGCTGATCATGTCTTTGGAGGCTGCAGGCAAAACATCACACACTCCTATATTTTTTCACGTTTTTTGTCATTTTTTTCGGTTTTAATAATTCTCTTGTGCTTTTTTTTAAATAAATATTAGACCGCGACAGGTAGATCGCAAGAAGTACATACAGATCTCGGGGGATCAATAACCCCTTGCAAGGGCTGATTTTATGTTTATTTTTAGGTTAGTAAAGTTTTTCTGCTTTGATTTGTATTAAAGGATTTTATAGCAAGCAATACATATAGAGAGGTAGCCAATAGACCCATAGGGTCCCCACTGGTAACCAGGAGCAGTCAATATACCCATTAAGGGAAGTCAATATGAGGAAATTCTTTTAAGGATTTTTTTTTGCTTAAGTTTGACCATTCTAACGCAATATAGATTGCAGGAAGTTTCTAATTTTTCCAAAAAAAAAAAAAAAATATAAAAATTCACAAGAAAATTTTTAAAAAATTAAAAAAAAAACTAAAAAAATATTACAAAAAATACAATGAAATTTATAGTCAAGCTTAAGTTCGTTTTTATTCTCTTTAAGAAAGAATTAATTAAATTACAAATTAGGTGATAATATTAAAGGAAAATTTGGAAAATTTAATTTTAGACACCAGCATTCCGCTCTGCTTGACTATAATTTCCTTGTATATAATACATAAAAAGTTCGACTAATTATAATTACAAATTTACAAAAAAATTTTAAAAAATATTTTATATGAATTTTATTTGAACTATTTTTGAATTAATAAATTAATTATTTAGGCTTAAGTTCTTAATTGTAAAGAGATAAAGAAAAATTAGATACCAGCAAAGCAGAATGCATTTTCTAGACAGCTACGTCCGTCATCAGTACTCTTCGTATCGATCTACCCGGTAGATCGATATAATGTAAAATGAAATATAATGTAAAATTAAAAATTTCTCATCAAGGTATATTTATTTTACTAGGTAGTGGCATCCCTACAACAAATACAAGAATAACATGGCATTTTGTTGTTGCTTTGTAGTTCGAAATGTCACAAAACATATAAGAAAATTGAGAAGGCGTGTATGTGTTTTATTGCTTTCTCACTTCTGCACTATAAAATTTTTGAACACAAACAACTTTTGACATGTCGAACTACTAAATCAGCTGGCCGGACGACACTACCTAGTAAGATAAATATACCTTGTTTCTCATATTTTATTGCTTTGATAAGTTTGTTTAAATAGAAAATTAATAACAATTGAAACTACCGGGTAGATCGATACGAAGAGTACTGATGACGGACGTAGCTGCCAAGAAAATGCATTCTGCTTTGCTGGTATCTAAATTTTCTTTATCTCTTTATAATTAAGAACTTAAGCCTAAATAATTAATTTATTAAAAAATATTTTACAAAAATTAAAAACAAAAAAATTTACAACAAACTTTCCAAGAGGGTAACTCTAGCATTACTATGGTGAGGGGCCGAATATTGCCCTCTTACTTGTTTTTTTTTGTTTATTAAAAATACCCAATATTTTCTCCAGCTACACAAATATTAAAATCACTAGATAATTTTAGAAAACCACCGATTTATCACCACTGTCCAGATCATATGGTGAAATAACTAGTTACTCACTATTTAATTAATTATTATCTCCAACCTAATAAAATGCCATAAGAGGCAATTCATACACTTGCAAAATTAAATTTATATACATAAACCACTCTAGATTACAAAATTATAAATTCTTTTTATCTATTGTCTTTTTTAATTATAAATAACACATTGTTGTAAGTAGGTTGCTGTTTGGTTTTTACCTTTATTTCGAATATCACATTTTAGTCCTAAGTTCTCATTTATTATATTATTTATAAAAAGTTGTATAGTTTTATAGGTATAAAGGCTTAATAAGATCAATTTTGAATATTAAACTTTTAATTTTAAAAATGGCTGAAATCACCGGTTTAACCAACTCGGAAGCTGATGAATTATGCAAACCAGCAGATGCCTCTACTAAGGTGTGTTCAAAAAAATGTTTTATTCTTTTCTTCAATGACAATTAACCTTCATTTGTTTTATTGCTTTTATTTTATTTCAGGATTTCCTTTTCCAACAGACCATGTATCGCATTAAAGATCCCCGCAAATCTTTGCCTTTCTATACCGGCGTTTTGGGTATGACTTTGTTGGTGAAATTGGATTTTCCCGAAGCTAAATTCAGTTTATATTTTATGGGGTTAGTAATGGCAGATTGTTGGAGTTTTTACTGTTTTACTTTATTTGTTATATTTGTTTTTCTTTAGTTATGAAAATCCCGCTGATGTACCTAAAGATCAAAAGGAACGCACTCAATGGGCCATGAGCCGCAAAGCAACCGTTGAATTAACGCAGTAAGTAGAAGAATTTTTTTTACAAATTAAAAATTTTGATTTTTTTACATGCTAGTTTTGAGTAGGGTTTGGTTTGTGGTAAAATTTGCGTTTGAAATCACAAATGAAAAGTTTTTTTTTAAATTATTGAAAGAAAATTGGGGGGTTATTACGTATTTCGATTCGAAAGAAATCTTTTTCGAAACACAATGTTAAAGTCATACAAATTCGAATGATTTCCTTTTCGAATCGAAATACGTAATAACCCCCTTGACTTTAAAGAAATCTTGCTAAAATTCCTTTTCTATTTCAAAAAAATTTTCCATTGGAAGAATCTGTGATTGAATACAATAAGGCCTTATTAAGCTTAAAGCAACGAAAAGTTTACTTAAATACCAGTGATATATTTTTTAAAAGCATCGACAACGGATGACACTGCAACATTATTTATTCAAAAATTTTCCCTGAAAATTACCGAAATTAGATGAAAAAGTAAAACAACAGAGTTTTTTTTTTAAATTTATTTTTTATAATTTAATTTACCAAAAAAGTAAATTCTACCAAAAATCAAACTTTTAACAAAAAATTCAAAAATATTAAATTAAATCGAAAGGCTTTTAATATTCGAAAAACTACTGGCTAAAATTCGAAAAAGTTAAAAAAAAAAAAAATCAAAAAATATAATTAAAAAATACAGTATGAATTCGAAAAGCAACAAAAAAAAAAATAAAAAAATTCAGCACAAATTTAAAAGTACAAATTAATTTTAATTCATAAAAACCAATTTCACAAAAACTCTAAATTTGAACAGAAATTCGAAAGTTAACCATAAAATCGAAAACTTTTTAATATTCGAAAATCTAAATTTCCGCAAAACATTAAAAATCCACAATTTAGCTAAAAATCAAAAACTTACAAAAATCCAAAAAAAAAAAAAATCGAAATCATAGCATAAATTCGAAATTCAACAAAAAAATTGAGAACAATTTAAAAATACAAAAAATTTTAATTTAAATTATTAAATTATTATTAATTTAAATTTAAAAAAAATACAAATTTCACAAAAAATCAAATTTTTAACAGAAATTCAAAAATTTACCATTAAATCGAAAGGCTGTTAATATTCGAAAAACAAAATTTCGAAATTTTAACAAAAAATATAAATTTTACAAAAAAAAAAACAGAGTACTACTTCTGGCAATAAAGGCCGGGGCACATAGAATCCGTCATACGTTATACTTTAAAGCTCTCAATTAAAACCAAAGTAACAACGGAAGAGGTTGACACAATGAGTACCAAGGCATATTAAATATGCCCAAGGCATATTAAATATGCCCAAGGCATATTAAATATGCCCAAGGCATATTAAATATGCCCAAGGCATATTAAATATGCCCAAGGCATATTAAATATGCCCAAGGCATATTAAATATGCCCAAGGCATATTAAATATGCCCAAGGCATATTAAATATGCCCAAGGCATATTAAACAAGGTGATAGCGTAAGGGAGAGGAAATTTGAGCAAAAAATTTTTTGAATTTTTTTTATATGGATTTTGACAGTAAAATAGATATTATTCTCTCTTAAAAAACCTGATTAATGTCAAACTCCATATAAAAAAAATTGAAAAAATTTCTCTTTAATATTAGCTCCGCCTTGTGTCACCTGGTTAAATATGCCTTGATGAGTACTTTGTTGACGGATATTTAATTCGAAAAGACAACACGAGAAAAGCTTTTTTTCTCCCATTTACTCTATTAAAATGAATTATTTTGTTGTATTTTGTTTTATTTTTGCTTCTACTCAACACAAAAATTTAACTTTGAGAGAGAGCTTTGTTTCTCTCTCTCTTTATAGCTTTCAACGTACGTCAAAAGTTGCCCAAAAATCGTACTTTGTGTTGACGGAGACGTACTGATTGTGACAACACTCATTAGAAGAGCTGTATTTAAATTTTCTTGTGCGTTGAAAAAGTCGACGTATAACGTATGACGGATTCTATATGCCCCGGCCTTAAGGGGGAGAACAAGGTATATTTATCTTACTAGGTAGTGCCGTCCGCCCAGCTGATTTAGTAGTTCGACATGTCAAAAATTGTATGTGTTCAAAAATTTTATAGAGCAGAAGTGAGAAAGCAATAAAACACATACACGCCTTCTCAATTTTCTTCTAAGTTTTTTTGAGATTTCGAACTACAAAGCAACAGCAAAATGCCATGTTGTTCTTGTATTGTTGTATTTGTTGTAGGGACGCCACTACCTAGTAAGATAAATATACCTTGGGGGAGAAGTTCTTCCCTCTCCCTGTTGCTACTACTTTCTTAACTCTGCCTTGATAAAAATTCATTCACAAAAATTTCGAAATTGACAATAAAAAACTAAATCAAAAGAATTGAAAAAATATTATGATCCAAATAGAAAATTATTAATTAAGAAAAAGTTTTCTAAATAAAAATGTGACTGATTCAAAAATTTTAAATAAAATCGTGAATTTAAAACAATTATATTAAACTCTTTTAATTATTTTATAGTAATTGGGGTACTGAAAGTGACTCTGCTCAATCTTATCATAATGGCAATTCGGACCCTCGTGGTTTTGGTCATATTGGTATTATGGTGCCAGATGTTTATGCTGCTTGTAAAAGGTACACCACAAATTTAAAAATTCTTTGTTTTAAAACGATAATGATTGCAATTATTTTCTTTCTTTAGGTTTGATGAAATGGGTGTTAGTTTCGTTAAAAAGCCCGATGATGGCCGTATGAAGGGTTTGGCTTTTATTAAGGATCCTGATGGTTATTGGATTGAAATTTTCAATGCTAATACTGTTTGTTAAGCATTTAATTATTTAACGAAATAAAAAAATTGTTTATATTTTCTACACAAGTTTCGGAAGTTTTTTTGTAAAATGGAGGTCGTAACGCATCGGGTATTTATAGTTAATGCAAAACTCAACTGGGAAGCAAAATGTGAATTGAAACGTGCATCGAAGCCAAAAGAAGAGAGAAAGTCGTAAAATAATTACATAAACTGGTGGTTGCACGAGAAAAAAGACGGAATTTAGACGATTTAAAATCATGTCTTTTTAGTTCAGGGTAGTGAAAAAGGTACGTTTTCTTTTCCAAAATCAAAACACCATTCGATTTGTTTTTTAAAATCAATGTCCAAATCCTACCCTTTTTCTTTAACCGGAACAAAAAAACATGATTTTAATAGGTCGATTACAGACGTCTAACCAAGTTAGATTTATCTTACTAGGTAGTGGCGTCTCTACAACAATTACAAGAATAACATGGCAATTTGTTGTTCGAAATGTCAAAAAACATAGAAGAAAATTGAGAAGGCGTGTATGTGTTTTATTGCTTTCTACCAAAGTATATTTATCTTACTAGGTAGTGTCGTCCGCCCAGCTGATTTAGTAGTTCGAGATGTCAAAAGTTGTATGTGTTCAGAAATTTTATAGTGTAGAAGTGAGAAAGCAATTAAACACATACAGGCCTTCTCAATTTTCTTATATGTTTTTTGACATTTCGAACTACAAAGCAACAACAAAATGCCATGTTGTTCTTGTATTGTTGTATTTGTTGTAGGGACGCCACTACCTAGTAAAATAAATATACCTTGCTTTCTACCAAGGCATATTAATACTAGGTGATTACACGGGCGAATTCAGGCTTTTTCCCCTCCTTTGCAGTTGTCAAATTTTATATAGAAAAAATTTATTTATATGGAATTTGACTTTTCGCTTTCATGCATATGATGAGCTTTTTCGCCACTGCCAAGGCATATTAATCAGGTAGCCTCACTACTGAGGGGAAATATTAAGGCGAAAATAATAAATTTTTTTTTATATGGATTTTGACAGGTAAACTTGGCAGTGGCCAAGGCACATTCATCAGGTATTCTCACTAGGAAGGGGAAATATTAAGGCGAAAATTTTTAAATTTTTTTTATATGGAGTTTGATAGTTCAACTTCCATTTAAGGGGAAAAATTGTAAGTTTAATTGTCAAAATCCATATAAAAAAATTTGAATATTTTCGCCTTAATATTTCCCCTCAGTAGTGAGGCTACCTGATTAATATGCCTTGGCCACTGCCTTGGTAGAAAGCAAGGCGAATCCATAACAGGTGATTGCAGTGGCGAAAAATCTCATCATATGCTTGAAAGCGAAAAGTCAAACTCATGTTTGTTGATAGACGCCAAAAGCTCTAATTAAAATATCACATCCAACAACTAAACACACTTCTTCCTTAACTTTTCTGGTAGTATTTTGTATTTTTTTAATATTGAAACTTTTTTTTAAATAATTACATTTTTATTTCTATTTGTTTTTCAAATTTAAAAAAAAAATACGAATTTTTGACAGCTGCCATGCACAAAAAAGTAAAGAGAAAATAATTAACATCGCCTTGCTGCCACCTAGTAAAATATATTCGCCTTGACTTGGGCTATCAGTTTTACCTAGTATTCAATTCGCCTTGTTCTGCACTATAAAATTTCTAAACACAGATACATCTTTTGACATGTTGAACTACTAAATCAGATGGGCGGACGACACTACCTAGTAAGATAAATCTACCTTGAATTGTTCCTTGTACTTAATCTTCCCTATTTGAAATTAGTGGACACTTGTTCCGATCATACTCATTCCATGTCTTGTGAAATCAAAAGTGGTAGAAGAAGTAATGAATCGTGGCTGATGAATTAAGGAAACATCACGAAACTAATTTACAAGTGTTAAAAAGTAGACAATTTATGTAAAGATCGGATAGTATTATAGTAACTGGACCTAAAACAGCACCTTAAGATAAGTAAGGTTAAATGTTTATGTCGCATGTGTGTCAATTGACCCCCTCCTAGGCCATCGTCATATGAGTTAAAGTTTTATAGAAAGTGTTAGAACTCGAACCGGTCCCTATCATTTAATAACTAGTCACGTGGCAAGTCATGTTGCCTTTCCTCTAGGCTTCTGATATCTTTTAGATGTCAGCTATAGGGTCTGCAAAAACTGTCCTATGAACCTTTTTCGGTTTTCCTAAGACAACTGCCAGTTTAGAGTGACCAGTTTAGTTTGGATTTATCAGTGTTTTAATGAATGTAATTAAATTTAGCATATTAGTCAATTACAATGTTTTTCCTTTTAAAATGGTTTTACACGACGTGTATTTGTCATATGACTTGTCAATTTTCCATGTGTAAATTCTAAATACGTCGTGTGAACCCTTTCAAACATAATATGTGTATTTTCCATGTGTACAATACATAAGACATTTTTCATTTAGAACGTGTTCTATTTTGATGTGACAAAGCATCTGACATCCTGTAATGCCAGCTTGATATTTTGCTATTTTAGGTTTTTTTGTGGTACCAAAAGCACTAAAAGCTTGGCAAAAGCACGACGTATGCATCTTTGCATCAGCTGTGGTTGGCAATACCAACAACTGTGTGGCGGAAAAATGATATATTATAGGTTATGTCAGATGTAATTACACAGGTACGTTTGAAAGCTAAAATTATAAACCGTATGTAAAATGGCTTTTTGAGCAAGGCATATTTAACAAGGTGAGGGAGAGGAAATATCAGCAAACAAATTTTTGAATTTTTTTTTATATGGTTTTTGACAGTAATATCTATTTCATTCTCTCTTAAAATAAATGATTAATGTCAAACTCCATATAAAAAAATTGAAAAAATTTCTCTTTAATATTAGCTCCGCCTTGTGCTGTCACCTGGTTAAATATGCCTTGATTTTGACAAACACATGAAATTACAAACTGACAAGTTATCAAACTGACAAGTCATATGACAAACACACGTCGCGTAAAACCACTTTTAATTCAGTCTGTAAAATGTTCAACGCACTTTTGTATTTTTCTGTTTTCCTCCTGAGCTTATATTTAAGTGCATAAAGTTGCTCACGTTGCCATCTTCAATTTAAATTATATAAATTTTTTGGCCCATTTTCCCTAATAATTACCCTTAACGCATTGTTATACTCGTATGTAAATATTTACCGAACTTGTCAGAAATTTGATAAATAATGTGGTTAGTTGTAATGGCAAATAAACAAAATTCTTGTTTGTATTAAACAAGTAACATTTAATTATATTGACGTAATAAACTTAATGTTGCATTTTTTCCATAAATGTTTGCATTCAGTTGTTATTTTAACTATAACTTTTGTAGTTAATTTGCATTTAATAATTATTTACAATATTTAAAATATATGTATATTTGTAAAAAAGGTGATAACAACAATAAGGGGATGATTAGGGAGACATGATTAGCAAAAAAATATCTATACAAATGTATAATAAAACTGGAACTTTCTGTATATCTGTGTTGGCATCGCTTAAAATCTACTAAATTAATTTTAATAAAATTATATGAGGAGGTACCTCGTTTCAAATATTGATACTTTTTTGTGGTAGAAATATCTCATTTTCTAGAGAAAATAGAGACAAGGTAGAGAAATTACGCAATTTCACCGATTCATTGGTAAATCAAACTTGGCAGCACCTTTTATTTTTGTCAGCAAATATTTTAAACACTATTTATAGAACTCTACAATAATTTTAGAATTTTATATAATTTTTAGAATTTTATATAAGACCGATATTCCAAAGTAAGTACCCAGGGATGGGTACCTTTATATAAACTAAATACAGATTTGCTTAATCTGAAGCACTATAAAAGAAAGAGTTATAAAATTTGGTGTGGAGTACTTTGAAAGTAAAATCGTAAAAAAATTGTAAGGACTCTGACGAAGTGGCGGCCACTGCTAGTTTACAATGATTTTGCAAACGGACGAAAAACTATATATAAGTCTTTTCTGGTTTAAACATTCGTTTCCTATTATAAAGCAGCATGGTTGATTTATATGTTGCTGGGGCGTAGCTCTCACATCAATTCAATTACAATAAGTCTGAAAAATACTTTTTGGCTTTGGGGTCAATTCTTCACTGGCCCAATTCAATAACATGCACTCTTATTTATAATGTGTTTTACAGAAAGCTTTGATTAAACCTTGCTTTGATCTTACCTTGTTTTGAGGTTAAGTTGATATAACCCAAACAGTACTCGAGAAGACAATGACCTAAAAATCTATATGACCGACAACGTACTTTTAAGTTGAAAAAAGGAATCCCTAAAACTTAACTATTAAATACCCTTGGCAGAGAGGCCAGTATGGTGCTAAAGTATAATAAAAGTACCTTAATCTGGGTAACTGTGTTAGTGACAGGTCATAGAAACTGCAAGTATCATCTAGCCACGATGAAAATCGCAAAGATGATTCTTGCAGACTGTGCTTGGAAGAGGCTGAGACTGTGAAGCATATTGTCTGTAAATGTCCAGCACTGGCTAGTAAAAGACTTAGGTTCACGGGCAGAAACTTGTTAAATGTGGTTGCCATGGGGTATCTAAGCCTTGGACAAATGCTAGCAATTACCAGAGACTACGTAATGAAAAAGAAGTTACCAGTCGACAGTCTGAAATAACTGCAGTCCAGAGTAAAGGCTGGTGATAGCACGTGACTGAATTAAAGTTAGTAAGGTTGCCGTAAAATACATCTCGGTTGCCTATAATCATTGAGGACGGAAGGAGGTCAAAAAGGGGCCCATTAAGGAAGTGGTCTGCTTCGATAATAAAAAATAACTATTAAATACAAAATTATCGGCTACAGAGATCGACTCTACCCAATAACGACTTTACCATTATTTACAAAGTTGACGGAGTTAATCATTAACTTTTCCATTACTTTACACCCTGTCTTCACGAGCCATCGATTTGTCTTGACAAAAGTCAAACTTCATATAAAAAAATTATCAAACAAGACGGGGGCTTTGGGTTGTGTAGACATCGTTTTCATCAACTGACGATTATAATTGAATACAATTTTTCTCCTATTCCTTAATCTGAGTTTGGTTGGTTCAATAGACGATGGTTACAACCAAACACTAACTTAAGTAGATAGATACCCAAGAATGCTGATGGCGGCCGTTAGTGTCTACAAATACATTTTCCCATTTTTTTTTTCATTAAAAAATGTATCACCTCATTTGTAAAAAAATATTCTTTCTACTTGGAAAGAATTAAAAACGAACTTAAGCATGACTTCGAATTTTATTTGTATACAAAAAAAAAACATTATTTTTAATACTGTTTTTTTATATGAAGTTTGATTTTTGTCAAGACAAAACGATGGCACGTGAAGACGGGGTGTTATAATTTAAAAATCTTTGATTATATCTAAGCTACCCCCTGTAAAACAGAATAATAGTTACCCAAGGCGCATTTATCAGGAAGCCTCACTATTGAGGCTAAATTTTTTATTTTTTTATATGGAGTTTGACAGTTAAACTACCATTTAGGTGAAAAATTGTAAGTTAAGGGGATAAATTGTCAAAATCCATATAAAAAATTAATTATTATCGCCTTAGTTATTCCCCTTCGGAGTGAGGCTACCTGATAAATGTGCTTTGAGTCAACCTGTGAAAAATCTCTCACTCAAGAAACAATGCCCTAGTTCACAAATACACAAAATAAAAATAACACAACTGGGTTTTAATATTTCCCATTTCCCCGTGCATAATAATAAAATTTCCTGCATGTCCCACCTTGTACAAATCGCAGTATATTTAAAATTATATTAAAAAGTTTATATACAACAAAATATACCAGGCAGAAATTAGGACTCTTCTTAATATTTATGTACCACAACATTGTAAATACAAACTTAGAACTGTTCCGAAAATACTGTATCACCACAATAGTTTAATAACAAAATTCCAACCTGCGATTCGTATTACCAAGTTTACGAAAATCCTATACCGCTACAACTCTGTAAAATCAAAAATAATATTTTATTTTATTTTTCACGGTAGTCCATGTTAGTTTGTATATACATATGTATGTATCCGAAATATACAACAGGTATAAAATGGGTCCCAAAATACTACCTGTGAAATCTTCGACTTTAATTCGCTGCGGCTAACTTAAAAAATATACATCTTCCGAAGCGAAGCGAAGTAGACTTCTTACTTTATGGGTCCTCTTTTCAACGATATTCATTCCTCAAATATTTCTGAAACCCGATCGGTAACTTACATCCGCCTTTCTTTCATTGCATCTCGCGCTGTCATTAGTCTTTACTGTGGACTGTAGTGATTTCAGACTGTCGATTAGTAACTACCAGCCTTCTCCCTGATCACGATGTAGGACTAAGGTCTCCTATGAACCAAAGTCAAAAGCTAGCGAGTGCTGAGCTGTCACATGCAATATGCGCTAGCTTCTTAATCTGTTTCATGCACATTCTACAAATATCTTTTTCTTCGATATTCTAATTTGACAGATTATACTTGAAGTTTCCCTGACCTATCACTAAAACAGTTATCCAGCTTGAGGTACCTTGATTTTAACCAAGCAACTTTCTATCCTTCCTGTCGAGAGGCTGTTTAGTCTCTTAGTAGTCTCTTTAGAGATTAACCCGTCTACCTCTTGCGAGGTACTCTTGTCCATCTCTTTTGACTAATAAAAACCAAGGTTTCTTCAGAGGTTAATCTCATTATATAAACAGTATCGAGAAAATATGTCCACCCACATAGAGCTCTGCATATCACTAGCCAGTGTTAGGTATTCACACTCAATGTGAGCTACCTTCTCAGTCTCTTTCACACACATTCCACATGTATGGTTTACTTTTCGATTTTCCTCTTGGTCCGATTATACTTGAAGTTTACCCCAGACCTGTTACTAATGCAGTTATTCAGCTTAAGGTACCACGATTATATCCAAGCAAAAGTTCTGTTGTTCATAACGGAGGGGCTGGCTATTGTCTCAAGAGTGTATTTAGAAGAACTTAACCCACTCACCTCTTGCGAGGTATTCTTGTCCATCTCTTCCGTCCAATAAAAACCAACAGAACAGATAAGATAAGTTTATATTAAAAATGGAGATCGATCGACTGTTACCCAGAGTTCTCGCTCGACTTAATTAAGCCGGACTCTTAGCAGACACAAGACATAACTAGGAGCCTACTAACGGATATTACCTCAAGGATGTGCAAGTCACCATTACACTTATTTACGGCAAGCCATACAATTATGCCTGCCGGCCTTTCGATCAGTTAAAAAGCTTGCATTCTATAATATTTGTTTCTATAATAAGTGTTGACACCATACCTTATCAAATGCTTGGGAAACGTCCATGAAAAGCGCAGGTCCTTTTTAACTATAAAATATTTTTTTCCGATTTAATGGAAGATAGAGTAACTAACGGGAAGGATAATGAATTTCCCAAGAATGGTCAATTAAATTTGTTTCTTGTAGTAAAAACTTTTAACCTCAAAGTTAAGTTTTGGGGTTTAAATAATCCCAAAGTTATTAAAACCGTTGAGGTGTAAAAAAATAGCCAGGAAGCACCAAATATTGGTTCACACTGTTTTTTTTTTTTTTTTTTTGGTGGACAACAACCTGTTTTCAAATGTTGTCTATTATTTGCATAAAAGAAAAGATTTTAACAACACGTTGCAAGTTGTTTTTGCACACGCTATTACCAAATCTACACACAAGGATATTTTGTTTACAACAAATACCGTTAAACGGAAATATAAACGTGGAAAAAATCGGTCCCCTTAATTACAGTTGCAATTTGAATTTTAAAGTGTGAAGTTTTGCCAGAATAACACATCGAAAAAATAAATTTTAAAACAGAAAAAATATAAGGAAAAAAATAGAATATGGAAATATCTGAACCTTCAATAAGTATATTTTTCATGAGTAAATTATTGGCTCTGGCTCCATATTCGGTGCGTAAAAATTCCAAAGGAGTCTATATTATACAAAAGAGTATACCGTTTTTATTTTATGCCTCAGCGTTTGCCTCAATAATGGGTAATTATATTTATTATATTATTTTTGTATATAGAAAGGAGTCTGCGTAGATTTTTTCTAAGTTAATTCTAAATTATTTTTAGTATTTTTAACATACCGAGGCTTGCTGTTTGATGCCAATTCAAAAATTCCTGTAAGGTAATGAATTACACAGTCTACACATTCGTTTTAACTATTATTTTTAAATCTAATACTTTGACTTTGCAATTTCACTCGAAACTTCTACTTCTTCTTTAGTTCGAAATTCAAAAAATAAATAAAAAATCTTTAATAAAAACTTAAGTATAAAATGTTTATGGAAATTTAAAAGAATAAATTTGCAATTATACTTTTAGCTATTGGGGACTTAAATAGGCAGTTAAAAGGGTTTTTATATCCTACAAAATAAAATTAATTAAAGTGTACTGTAGTGCTTAGATCTGACAAAAATTTGTCTAGACAAAAGTCAAACTTCGTATGAAAATAAAACATTATTTTTATACCCTCCACCACAGGTGGAAAGGGTATATATAAGTTTGTCATTCCGTGTGTAATTTCTACAATATTCATTTCCGACCCCATAAAGTATATATATTCTGGATCCTTATACATAGAGAAGTTGATTAAGCGATGTCCGTCTATTCGTCTGTCCGTTTGTCCGTGTTCGGGTTGAAATATCATTTGCCAAGGCACCAGCAGAGATACAAAAAATTTAAGCACACCAATCTGTCAGGCATAGTTTCGAAAATTTTCGTATTGCAATTCAGCAACATCGGATCATTAATTTAAAGATTGCAGGCCAAAAGCCACCCCCACCTATATTTTTCACGTTTTTTTTCGTCTTAATGATTCTCTTGCTTTTTTTGTCAAATAAATATTAGACCGCGACAGGTAGATCGCAAGGAGTGCATACAGATCTCGGAGGATCAATAACCTCCTGCGAGGGGCGACTTTTCTTTGTTTTTAGGTTGGTAGGGGTTTTCTGCTTTGATTTGTATTAAAGGCCTTTAAAGAAAGCAATACACATATAGGTAGTCAATTGACTCACAGGGTATTCACTGGTAAAAAATTCAATAAAATTAAAAAAAAAATTTTAAATGTTAAAAAAACAAAAATTAAAATTTTTTTAAATTAAATTTTTTTTTAACATTTACAAAAAAACTTTACAAACCGTTTTCAAAACGATATTTCTAAACAAAAAATTTTGGTAGGATTTTTTTAAAAGTTGGAAGGGAATCACGGATTTTTGTCCTTTTTTCGATCAGAGGCTTATTTAAGAAGATACAGCAAAAATAAGATTTTCATATAAAAAAATAGATTTTTTATGAAAAATATAGGTCGTCACAGATTTTTGCCCTTTTCTCGATTAGACGCTGTTTAAAGAAGATACAGCAAAAATAAGATTTTCATATAAAAAAATAGATTTTTTATGAAAAATATAGCTCGTCGCAGATTTTTGCCCTTTTCTCGATTAGACGCTGTTTAAAGAAGATACAGCAAAAATAAGATTTTCATATAAAAAAATTGATTTTTTATGAAAAATATAGCTCGTCACAGATTTTTGCCCTTTTCTCGATTAGACGCTGTTTAAAGAAGATACAGCAAAAATAAGATTTTCATATAAAAAAATAGATTTTTTATGAAAAATATAGCTCGTCACAGATTTTTGCCCTTTTCTCGATTAGACACTGTTTATAGAAGATACAGCAAAAATAAGATTTTCATATAAAAAAATAGATTTTTTATGAAAAATATAGCTCGTCACAGATTTTTGCCCTTTTCTCGATTAGACGCTGTTTTAAGAAGATACAGCAAAAATAAGATTTTCATATAAAGAAATAGATTTTTTATGAAAAATATAGGTCGTCACAGATTTTTGCCCTTTTCTCGATTAGACGTTGTTTAAAGAAGATACAGCAAAAATAGATTTTTTATGAAAAATATAGCTCGTCACAGATTTTTGCCCTTTTCTCGATTAGACGCTGTTTTAAGAAGATACAGCAAAAATAAGATTTTCATATAAAAAAATAGATTTTTTATGAAAAATATAGGTCGTCACAGATTTTTGCCCTTTTCTCGATTAGACGCTGTTTAAAGAAGATACAGCAAAAAGAAGATTTTCATATAAAAAAATAGATTTTTTATGAAAAATATAGGTCGTCACAGATTTTTGCCCTTTTCTCGATTAGACGCTGTTTAAAGAAGATACAGCAAAAATAAGATTTTCATATAAAAAAATAGATTTTTTATGAAAAATATAGCTCGTCACAGATTTTTGCCCTTTTCTCGATTAGACGCTGTTTAAAGAAGATACAGCAAAAATAAGATTTTCATATAAAAAAATAGATTTTTTATGAAAAATATAGCTCGTCACAGATTTTTGCCCTTTTCTCGATTAGACGCTGTTTAAAGAAGATACAGCAAAAATAAGATTTTCATATAAAAAAATAGATTTTTTATGAAAAATATAGCTCGTCACAGATTTTTGCCCTTTTCTCGATTAGACGCTGTTTAAAGAAGATACAGCAAAAATAAGATTTTCATATAAAAAAATAGATTTTTTATGAAAAATATAGCTCGTCACAGATTTTTGCCCTTTTCTCGATTAGACGCTGTTTAAAGAAGATACAGCAAAAATAAGATTTTCATATAAAAAAATAGATTTTTTATGAAAAATATAGCTCGTCACAGATTTTTGCCCTTTTCTCGATTAGACGCTGTTTAAAGAAGATACAGCAAAAATAAGATTTTCATATAAAAAAATAGATTTTTTATGAAAAATATAGGTCGTCACAGATTTTTGCCCTTTTCTCGATTAGACGCTGTTTAAAGAAGATACAGCAAAAATAAGATTTTCATATAAAAAAATAGATTTTTTATGAAAAATATAGGTCGTCACAGATTTTTGCCCTTTTCTCAATTAGACGCTGTTTAAAGAAGATACAGCAAAAAGAAGATTTTCATATAAAAAAATAGATTTTTTATGAAAAATATAGGTCGTCACAGATTTTTGCCCTTTTCTCGATTAGACGCTGTTTAAAGAAGATACAGCAAAAATAAGATTTTCATATAAAAAAATTGATTTTTTATGAAAAATATAGGTCGTCACAGATTTTTGCCCTTTTCTCAATTAGACGCTGTTTAAAGAAGATACAGCAAAAAGAAGATTTTCATATAAAAAAATAGATTTTTTATGAAAAATATAGGTCGTCACAGATTTTTGCCCTTTTCTCAATTAGACGCTGTTTAAAGAAGATACAGCAAAAAGAAGATTTTCATATAAAAAAATAGATTTTTTATGAAAAATATAGCTCGTCACAGATTTTTGCCCTTTTCTCGATTAGACGCTGTTTAAAGAAGATACAGCAAAAATAAGATTTTCATATAAAAAAATTGATTTTTTATGAAAAATATAGGTCGTCACAGATTTTTGCCCTTTTCTCAATTAGACGCTGTTTAAAGAAGATACAGCAAAAAGAAGATTTTCATATAAAAAAATAGATTTTTTATGAAAAATATAGGTCGTCACAGATTTTTGCCCTTTTCTCAATTAGACGCTGTTTAAAGAAGATACAGCAAAAAGAAGATTTTCATATAAAAAAATAGATTTTTTATGAAAAATATAGGTCGTCACAGATTTTTGCCCTTTTCTCGATTAGACGCTGTTTAAAGAAGATACAGCAAAAATAAGATTTTCATATAAAAAAATAGATTTTTTATGAAAAATATAGGTCGTCACAGATTTTTGCCCTTTTCTCAATTAGACGCTGTTTAAAGAAGATACAGCAAAAAGAAGATTTTCATATAAAAAAATAGATTTTTTATGAAAAATATAGGTCGTCACAGATTTTTGCCCTTTTCTCGATTAGACGCTGTTTAAAGAAGATACAGCAAAAATAAGATTTTCATATAAAAAAATAGATTTTTTATGAAAAATATAGGTCGTCACAGATTTTTGCCCTTTTCTCGATTAGACGCTGTTTAAAGAAGATACAGCAAAAATAAGATTTTCATATAAAAAAATAGATTTTTTATGAAAAATATAGGTCGTCACAGATTTTTGCCCTTTTCTCAATTAGACGCTGTTTAAAGAAGATACAGCAAAAAGAAGATTTTCATATAAAAAAATAGATTTTTTATGAAAAATATAGGTCGTCACAGATTTTTGCCCTTTTCTCGATTAGACGCTGTTTAAAGAAGATACAGCAAAAATAAGATTTTCATATAAAAAAATAGATTTTTTATGAAAAATATAGGTCGTCACAGATTTTTGCCCTTTTCTCAATTAGACGCTGTTTAAAGAAGATACAGCAAAAAGAAGATTTTCATATAAAAAAATAGATTTTTTATGAAAAATATAGGTCGTCACAGATTTTTGCCCTTTTCTCGATTAGACGCTGTTTAAAGAAGATACAGCAAAAATAAGATTTTCATATAAAAAAATAGATTTTTTATGAAAAATATAGGTCGTCACAGATTTTTGCCCTTTTCTCAATTAGACGCTGTTTAAAGAAGATACAGCAAAAAGAAGATTTTCATATAAAAAAATAGATTTTTTATGAAAAATATAGGTCGTCACAGATTTTTGCCCTTTTCTCGATTAGACGCTGTTTAAAGAAGATACAGCAAAAATAAGATTTTCATATAAAAAAATAGATTTTTTATGAAAAATATAGGTCGTCACAGATTTTTGCCCTTTTCTCGATTAGACGCTGTTTAAAGAAGATACAGCAAAAATAAGATTTTCATATAAAAAAATAGATTTTTTATGAAAAATATAGGTCGTCACAGATTTTTGCCCTTTTCTCAATTAGACGCTGTTTAAAGAAGATACAGCAAAAAGAAGATTTTCATATAAAAAAATAGATTTTTTATGAAAAATATAGGTCGTCACAGATTTTTGCCCTTTTCTCGATTAGACGCTGTTTAAAGAAGATACAGCAAAAATAAGATTTTCATATAAAAAAATTGATTTTTTATGAAAAATATAGGTCGTCACAGATTTTTGCCCTTTTCTCAATTAGACGCTGTTTAAAGAAGATACAGCAAAAAGAAGATTTTCATATAAAAAAATAGATTTTTTATGAAAAATATAGGTCGTCACAGATTTTTGCCCTTTTCTCAATTAGACGCTGTTTAAAGAAGATACAGCAAAAAGAAGATTTTCATATAAAAAAATAGATTTTTTATGAAAAATATAGCTCGTCACAGATTTTTGCCCTTTTCTCGATTAGACGCTGTTTAAAGAAGATACAGCAAAAATAAGATTTTCATATAAAAAAATTGATTTTTTATGAAAAATATAGGTCGTCACAGATTTTTGCCCTTTTCTCAATTAGACGCTGTTTAAAGAAGATACAGCAAAAAGAAGATTTTCATATAAAAAAATAGATTTTTTATGAAAAATATAGGTCGTCACAGATTTTTGCCCTTTTCTCAATTAGACGCTGTTTAAAGAAGATACAGCAAAAAGAAGATTTTCATATAAAAAAATAGATTTTTTATGAAAAATATAGGTCGTCACAGATTTTTGCCCTTTTCTCGATTAGACGCTGTTTAAAGAAGATACAGCAAAAATAAGATTTTCATATAAAAAAATAGATTTTTTATGAAAAATATAGGTCGTCACAGATTTTTGCCCTTTTCTCAATTAGACGCTGTTTAAAGAAGATACAGCAAAAAGAAGATTTTCATATAAAAAAATAGATTTTTTATGAAAAATATAGGTCGTCACAGATTTTTGCCCTTTTCTCGATTAGACGCTGTTTAAAGAAGATACAGCAAAAATAAGATTTTCATATAAAAAAATTGATTTTTTATGAAAAATATAGGTCGTCACAGATTTTTGCCCTTTTCTCAATTAGACGCTGTTTAAAGAAGATACAGCAAAAAGAAGATTTTCATATAAAAAAATAGATTTTTTATGAAAAATATAGGTCGTCACAGATTTTTGCCCTTTTCTCAATTAGACGCTGTTTAAAGAAGATACAGCAAAAAGAAGATTTTCATATAAAAAAATAGATTTTTTATGAAAAATATAGCTCGTCACAGATTTTTGCCCTTTTCTCGATTAGACGCTGTTTAAAGAAGATACAGCAAAAATAAGATTTTCATATAAAAAAATTGATTTTTTATGAAAAATATAGGTCGTCACAGATTTTTGCCCTTTTCTCGATTAGACGCTGTTTAAAGAAGATACAGCAAAAAGAAGATTTTCATATAAAAAAATAGATTTTTTATGAAAAATATAGGTCGTCACAGATTTTTGGCCTTTTCTCGATTAGACGCTGTTTAAAGAAGATACAGCAAAAATAAGATTTTCATATAAAAAAATAGATTTTTTATGAAAAATATAGCTCGTCACAGATTTTTGCCCTTTTCTCGATTAGACGCTGTTTAAAGAAGATACAGCAAAAATAAGATTTTCATATAAAAAAATAGATTTTTTATGAAAAATATAGCTCGTCACAGATTTTTGCCCTTTTCTCGATTAGACGCTGTTTAAAGAAGATACAGCAAAAATAAGATTTTCATATAAAAAAATAGATTTTTTTGAAAAATATAGGTCGTCACAGATTTTTGTCCTTTTCTCGATTAGACGCTGTTTTAAGAAGATACAGCAAAAATAAGATTTTCATATAAAAAAATAGATTTTTTATGAAAAATATAGGTCGTCACAGATTTTTGCCCTTTTCTCGATTAGACGCTTTTTTAAGAAGATACAGCAAAAATAAGATTTTCATATAAAAAAATAGATTTTTTATGAAAAATATAGGTCGTCACAGATTTTTGTCCTTTTCTCGATTAGACGCTGTTTAAAGAAGATACAGCAAAAATAAGATTTTCATATAAAAAAATAGATTTTTATGAAAGGACAGATTTTTGTCCTTTTCTCGACACTGTTTAAAGAAGATACAGCAAAAATAAGATTTTCATATAAAAAAATAGATTTTTTATGAAAAATATAGGTCGTCACAGATTTTTACCCTTTTCTCGATTAGACGCTGTTTTAAGAAGATACAGTATGAAAATAAGATTTTCATACAAAAAAAAATTGATTTTTTATGAAAAATATAGGTCGTCACAGATTTTTGTCCTTTTCTCGATTAGACGCTGTTTTAAGAAGATACAGCAAAAATAAGATTTTCATATAAAAAAAATAGATTTTTTATGAAAGGACAGATTTTTGTCGTTTTTTCGACACTGTTTAAAGAAGATACAGCAAAAATAAGATTTTCATATAAAAAAATAGATTTTTTATGAAAAATATAGGTCGTCACAGATTTTTACCCTTTTCTCGATTAGACGCTGTTTTAAGAAGATACAGCAAAAATAAGATTTTCATATAAAAAAATAGATTTTTTATGAAAAATATAGGTCGTCACAGATTTTTGCCCTTTTCTCGATTCGACGCTGTTTAAAGAAGATACAGCAAAAATAAGATTTTCATATAAAAAAATAGATTTTTAATGAAAAATATAGCTCGTCACAGATTTTTGCCCTTTTCTCAATTAGACGCTGTTTAAAGAAGATACAGCAAAAATAAGATTTTCATATAAAAAAATAGATTTTTTATGAAAAATATAGGTCGTCACAGAGTATTGCCCTTTTCTCGATTCGACGCTGTTTAAAGAAGATACAGCAAAAATAAGATTTTCATATAAAAAAATAGATTTTTTATGAAAAATATAGCTCGTCACAGATTTTTGCCCTTTTCTCGATTAGACGCTGTTTAAAGAAGATACAGCAAAAATAAGATTTTCATATAAAAAAATAGATTTTTATGAAAAATATAGGTCGTCACAGATTTTTGTCCTTTTCTCGATTAGATGCTGTTTTAAGAAGATACAGCAAAAATAAGATTTTCATATAAAAAAATAGATTTTTTATGAAAAATATAGGTCGTCACAAATTTTTGCCCTTTTCTCGATTCGACGCTGTTTAAAGAAGATACAGCAAAAATAAGATTTTCATATAAAAAAATAGATTTTTTATGAAAAATATAGGTCGTCACAGATTTTTGCCCTTTTCTCGATTAGACGCTGTTTAAAGAAGATACAGCAAAAATAAGATTTTCATATAAAAAAATAGATTTTTTATGAAAAATATAGCTCGTCACAGATTTTTGCCCTTTTCTCGATTAGACGCTGTTTAAAGAAGATACAGCAAAAATAAGATTTTCATATAAAAAAATAGATTTTTATGAAAAATATAGGTCGTCACAGATTTTTGTCCTTTTCTCGATTAGACGCTGTTTTAAGAAGATACAGCAAAAATAAGATTTTCATATAAAAAAATAGATTTTTTATGAAAAATATAGGTCGTCACAGATTTTTGCCCTTTTCTCGATTAGACGCTGTTTTAAGAAGATACAGCAAAATAAGATTTTCATATAAAAAAATAGATTTTTTATGAAAAATATAGGTCGTCACAGATTTTTGCCCTTTTCTCCATTAGACGCTGTTTAAAGAAGATACAGCAAAAATAAGATTTTCATATAAAAAAATAGATTTTTTATGAAAAATATAGGTCGTCACAGATTTTTGCCCTTTTCTCGATTAGACGCTGTTTTAAGAAGATACAGCAAAAATAAGATTTTCATATAAAAAAATAGATTTTTTATGAAAAATATAGCTCGTCACAGATTTTTGCCCTTTTCTCGATTAGACGCTTTTTTAAGAAGATACAGCAAAAATAAGATTTTCATATAAAAAAATAGATTTTTTATGAAAAATATAGGTCGTCACAGATTTTTGTCCTTTTCTCGATTAGACGCTGTTTAAAGAAGATACAGCAAAAATAAGATTTTCATATAAAAAAATAGATTTTTTATGAAAAATATAGGTCGTCACAGATTTTTGCCCTTTTCTCGATTAGACGCTGTTTAAAGAAGATACAGCAAAAATAAGATTTTCATATAAAAAAATAGATTTTTTATGAAAAATATAGCTCGTCACAGATTTTTGCCCTTTTCTCGATTAGACGCTGTTTAAAGAAGATACAGCAAAAATAAGATTTTCATATAAAAAAATAGATTTTTATGAAAAATATAGGTCGTCACAGATTTTTGTCCTTTTCTCGATTAGACGCTGTTTTAAGAAGATACAGCAAAAATAAGATTTTCATATAAAAAAATAGATTTTTTATGAAAAATATAGGTCGTCACAGATTTTTGCCCTTTTCTCGATTAGACGCTTTTTTAAGAAGATACAGCAAAAATAAGATTTTCATATAAAAAAATAGATTTTTTATGAAAAATATAGGTCGTCACAGATTTTTGTCCTTTTCTCGATTAGACGCTGTTTAAAGAAGATACAGCAAAAATAAGATTTTCATATAAAAAAATAGATTTTTTATGAAAAATATAGGTCGTCACAGATTTTTGTCCTTTTCTCGATTAGACGCTGTTTTAAGAAGATACAGCAAAAATAAGATTTTCATATAAAAAAATAGATTTTTATGAAAGGACAGATTTTTGTCCTTTTCTCGACACTGTTTAAAGAAGATACAGCAAAAATAAGATTTTCATATAAAAAAATAGATTTTTTATGAAAAATATAGGTCGTCACAGATTTTTGTCCTTTTCTCGATTAGACGCTGTTTTAAGAAGATACAGCAAAAATAAGATTTTCATATAAAAAAATAGATTTTTATGAAAAATATAGGTCGTCACAGATTTTTGTCCTTTTCTCGATTAGACGCTGTTTTAAGAAGATACAGCAAAAATAAGATTTTCATATAAAAAAATAGATTTTTTATGAAAAATATAGGTCGTCACAGATTTTTGTCCTTTTCTCGATTAGACGCTGTTTAAAGAAGATACAGCAAAAATAAGATTTTCATATAAAAAAATAGATTTTTTATGAAAAATATAGGTCGTCACAGATTTTTGTCCTTTTCTCGATTAGACGCTGTTTAAAGAAGATACAGCAAAAATAAGATTTTCATATAAAAAAATAGATTTTTATGAAAGGACAGATTTTTGTCCTTTTCTCGACACTGTTTAAAGAAGATACAGCAAAAATAAGATTTTCATATAAAAAAATAGATTTTTTATGAAAAATATAGGTCGTCACAGATTTTTACCCTTTTCTCGATTAGACGCTGTTTTAAGAAGATACAGCAAAAATAAGATTTTCATATAAAAAAATAGATTTTTATGAAAGGACAGATTTTTGTCCTTTTCTCGACACTGTTTAAAGAAGATACAGCAAAAATAAGATTTTCATATAAAAAAATAGATTTTTTATGAAAAATATAGGTCGTCACAGATTTTTGTCCTTTTCTCGATTAGACGCTGTTTTAAGAAGATACAGCAAAAATAAGATTTTCATATAAAAAAATAGATTTTTATGAAAAATATAGGTCGTCACAGATTTTTGTCCTTTTCTCGATTAGACGCTGTTTTAAGAAGATACAGCAAAAATAAGATTTTCATATAAAAAAATAGATTTTTTATGAAAAATATAGGTCGTCACAGATTTTTGTCCTTTTCTCGATTAGACGCTGTTTAAAGAAGATACAGCAAAAATAAGATTTTCATATAAAAAAATAGATTTTTTATGAAAAATATAGGTCGTCACAGATTTTTGTCCTTTTCTCGATTAGACGCTGTTTAAAGAAGATACAGCAAAAATAAGATTTTCATATAAAAAAATAGATTTTTATGAAAGGACAGATTTTTGTCCTTTTCTCGACACTGTTTAAAGAAGATACAGCAAAAATAAGATTTTCATATAAAAAAATAGATTTTTTATGAAAAATATAGGTCGTCACAGATTTTTACCCTTTTCTCGATTAGACGCTGTTTTAAGAAGATACAGTATGAAAATAAGATTTTCATACAAAAAAAAATTGATTTTTTATGAAAAATATAGGTCGTCACAGATTTTTGTCCTTTTCTCGATTAGACGCTGTTTTAAGAAGATACAGCAAAAATAAGATTTTCATATAAAAAAAATAGATTTTTTATGAAAGGACAGATTTTTGTCCTTTTCTCGACACTGTTTAAAGAAGATACAGCAAAAATAAGATTTTCATATAAAAAAATAGATTTTTTATGAAAAATATAGGACGTCACAGATTTTTACCCTTTTCTCGATTAGACGCTGTTTTAAGAAGATACAGCAAAAATAAGATTTTCATATAAAAAAATAGATTTTTTATGAAAAATATAGGTCGTCACAGATTTTTGCCCTTTTCTCGATTCGACGCTGTTTAAAGAAGATACAGCAAAAATAAGATTTTCATATAAAAAAATAGATTTTTAATGAAAAATATAGCTCGTCACAGATTTTTGCCCTTTTCTCAATTAGACGCTGTTTAAAGAAGATACAGCAAAAATAAGATTTTCATATAAAAAAATAGATTTTTTATGAAAAATATAGGTCGTCACAGAGTTTTGCCCTTTTCTCGATTCGACGCTGTTTAAAGAAGATACAGCAAAAATAAGATTTTCATATAAAAAAATAGATTTTTTATGAAAAATATAGCTCGTCACAGATTTTTGCCCTTTTCTCGATTAGACGCTGTTTAAAGAAGATACAGCAAAAATAAGATTTTCATATAAAAAAATAGATTTTTATGAAAAATATAGGTCGTCACAGATTTTTGTCCTTTTCTCGATTAGATGCTGTTTTAAGAAGATACAGCAAAAATAAGATTTTCATATAAAAAAATAGATTTTTTATGAAAAATATAGGTCGTCACAGATTTTTGCCCTTTTCTCGATTCGACGCTGTTTAAAGAAGATACAGCAAAAATAAAATTTTCATATAAAAAAATAGATTTTTTATGAAAAATATAGGTCTTCACAGATTTTTGCCCTTTTCTCGATTAGACGCTGTTTAAAGAAGATACAGCAAAAATAAGATTTTCATATAAAAAAATAGATTTTTTATGAAAAATATAGCTCGTCACAGATTTTTGCCCTTTTCTCGATTAGACGCTGTTTAAAGAAGATACAGCAAAAATAAGATTTTCACATAAAAAAATAGATTTTTATGAAAAATATAGGTCGTCACAGATTTTTGTCCTTTTCTCGATTAGACGCTGTTTTAAGAAGATACAGCAAAAATAAGATTTTCATATAAAAAAATAGATTTTTTATGAAAAATATAGGTCGTCACAGATTTTTGCTCTTTTCTCGATTAGACGCTGTTTTAAGAAGATACAGCAAAATAAGATTTTCATATAAAAAAATAGATTTTTTATGAAAAATATAGGTCGTCACAGATTTTTGCCCTTTTCTCCATTAGACGCTGTTTAAAGAAGATACAGCAAAAATAAGATTTTCATATAAAAAAATAGATTTTTTATGAAAAATATAGGTCGTCACAGATTTTTGCCCTTTTCTCGATTAGACGCTGTTTTAAGAAGATACAGCAAAAATAAGATTTTCATATAAAAAATAGATTTTTTATGAAAAATATAGCTCGTCACAGATTTTTGCCCTTTTCTCGATTAGACGCTTTTTTAAGAAGATACAGCAAAAATAAGATTTTCATATAAAAAAATAGATTTTTTATGAAAGGACAGATTTTTGTCCTTTTCTCGACACTGTTTAAAGAAGATACAGCAAAAATAAGATTTTCATATAAAAAAATAGATTTTTTATGAAAAATATAGGTCGTCACAGATTTTTACCCTTTTCTCGATTAGACGCTGTTTTAAGAAGATACAGTATGAAAATAAGATTTTCATACAAAAAAAAATTGATTTTTTATGAAAAATATAGGTCGTCACAGATTTTTGTCCTTTTCTCGATTAGACGCTGTTTTAAGAAGATACAGCAAAAATAAGATTTTCATATAAAAAAATAGATTTTTTATGAAAGGACAGATTTTTGTCCTTTTCTCGACACTGTTTAAAGAAGATACAGCAAAAATAAGATTTTCATATAAAAAAATAGATTTTTTATGAAAAATATAGGTCGTCACAGATTTTTACCCTTTTCTCGATTAGACGCTGTTTTAAGAAGATACAGCAAAAATAAGATTTTCATATAAAAAAATAGATTTTTATGAAAGGACAGATTTTTGTCCTTTTCTCGACACTGTTTAAAGAAGATACAGCAAAAATAAGATTTTCATATAAAAAAATAGATTTTTTATGAAAAATATAGGTCGTCACAGATTTTTGTCCTTTTCTCGATTAGACGCTGTTTTAAGAAGATACAGCAAAAATAAGATTTTCATATAAAAAAATAGATTTTTATGAAAAATATAGGTCGTCACAGATTTTTGTCCTTTTCTCGATTAGACGCTGTTTTAAGAAGATACAGCAAAAATAAGATTTTCATATAAAAAAATAGATTTTTTATGAAAAATATAGGTCGTCACAGATTTTTGTCCTTTTCTCGATTAGACGCTGTTTAAAGAAGATACAGCAAAAATAAGATTTTCATATAAAAAAATAGATTTTTTATGAAAAATATAGGTCGTCACAGATTTTTGTCCTTTTCTCGATTAGACGCTGTTTAAAGAAGATACAGCAAAAATAAGATTTTCATATAAAAAAATAGATTTTTATGAAAGGACAGATTTTTGTCCTTTTCTCGACACTGTTTAAAGAAGATACAGCAAAAATAAGATTTTCATATAAAAAAATAGATTTTTTATGAAAAATATAGGTCGTCACAGATTTTTACCCTTTTCTCGATTAGACGCTGTTTTAAGAAGATACAGTATGAAAATAAGATTTTCATACAAAAAAAAATTGATTTTTTATGAAAAATATAGGTCGTCACAGATTTTTGTCCTTTTCTCGATTAGACGCTGTTTTAAGAAGATACAGCAAAAATAAGATTTTCATATAAAAAAAATAGATTTTTTATGAAAGGACAGATTTTTGTCCTTTTCTCGACACTGTTTAAAGAAGATACAGCAAAAATAAGATTTTCATATAAAAAAATAGATTTTTTATGAAAAATATAGGACGTCACAGATTTTTACCCTTTTCTCGATTAGACGCTGTTTTAAGAAGATACAGCAAAAATAAGATTTTCATATAAAAAAATAGATTTTTTATGAAAAATATAGGTCGTCACAGATTTTTGCCCTTTTCTCGATTCGACGCTGTTTAAAGAAGATACAGCAAAAATAAGATTTTCATATAAAAAAATAGATTTTTAATGAAAAATATAGCTCGTCACAGATTTTTGCCCTTTTCTCAATTAGACGCTGTTTAAAGAAGATACAGCAAAAATAAGATTTTCATATAAAAAAATAGATTTTTTATGAAAAATATAGGTCGTCACAGAGTTTTGCCCTTTTCTCGATTCGACGCTGTTTAAAGAAGATACAGCAAAAATAAGATTTTCATATAAAAAAATAGATTTTTTATGAAAAATATAGCTCGTCACAGATTTTTGCCCTTTTCTCGATTAGACGCTGTTTAAAGAAGATACAGCAAAAATAAGATTTTCATATAAAAAAATAGATTTTTATGAAAAATATAGGTCGTCACAGATTTTTGTCCTTTTCTCGATTAGATGCTGTTTTAAGAAGATACAGCAAAAATAAGATTTTCATATAAAAAAATAGATTTTTTATGAAAAATATAGGTCGTCACAGATTTTTGCCCTTTTCTCGATTCGACGCTGTTTAAAGAAGATACAGCAAAAATAAAATTTTCATATAAAAAAATAGATTTTTTATGAAAAATATAGGTCGTCACAGATTTTTGCCCTTTTCTCGATTAGACGCTGTTTAAAGAAGATACAGCAAAAATAAGATTTTCATATAAAAAAATAGATTTTTTATGAAAAATATAGCTCGTCACAGATTTTTGCCCTTTTCTCGATTAGACGCTGTTTAAAGAAGATACAGCAAAAATAAGATTTTCACATAAAAAAATAGATTTTTATGAAAAATATAGGTCGTCACAGATTTTTGTCCTTTTCTCGATTAGACGCTGTTTTAAGAAGATACAGCAAAAATAAGATTTTCATATAAAAAAATAGATTTTTTATGAAAAATATAGGTCGTCACAGATTTTTGCTCTTTTCTCGATTAGACGCTGTTTTAAGAAGATACAGCAAAATAAGATTTTCATATAAAAAAATAGATTTTTTATGAAAAATATAGGTCGTCACAGATTTTTGCCCTTTTCTCCATTAGACGCTGTTTAAAGAAGATACAGCAAAAATAAGATTTTCATATAAAAAAATAGATTTTTTATGAAAAATATAGGTCGTCACAGATTTTTGCCCTTTTCTCGATTAGACGCTGTTTTAAGAAGATACAGCAAAAATAAGATTTTCATATAAAAAATAGATTTTTTATGAAAAATATAGCTCGTCACAGATTTTTGCCCTTTTCTCGATTAGACGCTTTTTTAAGAAGATACAGCAAAAATAAGATTTTCATATAAAAAAATAGATTTTTTATGAAAGGACAGATTTTTGTCCTTTTCTCGACACTGTTTAAAGAAGATACAGCAAAAATAAGATTTTCATATAAAAAAATAGATTTTTTATGAAAAATATAGGTCGTCACAGATTTTTACCCTTTTCTCGATTAGACGCTGTTTTAAGAAGATACAGTATGAAAATAAGATTTTCATACAAAAAAAAATTGATTTTTTATGAAAAATATAGGTCGTCACAGATTTTTGTCCTTTTCTCGATTAGACGCTGTTTTAAGAAGATACAGCAAAAATAAGATTTTCATATAAAAAAAATAGATTTTTTATGAAAGGACAGATTTTTGTCCTTTTCTCGACACTGTTTAAAGAAGATACAGCAAAAATAAGATTTTCATATAAAAAAATAGATTTTTTATGAAAAATATAGGACGTCACAGATTTTTACCCTTTTCTCGATTAGACGCTGTTTTAAGAAGATACAGCAAAAATAAGATTTTCATATAAAAAAATAGATTTTTTATGAAAAATATAGGTCGTCACAGATTTTTGCCCTTTTCTCGATTCGACGCTGTTTAAAGAAGATACAGCAAAAATAAGATTTTCATATAAAAAAATAGATTTTTAATGAAAAATATAGCTCGTCACAGATTTTTGCCCTTTTCTCAATTAGACGCTGTTTAAAGAAGATACAGCAAAAATAAGATTTTCATATAAAAAAATAGATTTTTTATGAAAAATATAGGTCGTCACAGAGTTTTGCCCTTTTCTCGATTCGACGCTGTTTAAAGAAGATACAGCAAAAATAAGATTTTCATATAAAAAAATAGATTTTTTATGAAAAATATAGCTCGTCACAGATTTTTGCCCTTTTCTCGATTAGACGCTGTTTAAAGAAGATACAGCAAAAATAAGATTTTCATATAAAAAAATAGATTTTTATGAAAAATATAGGTCGTCACAGATTTTTGTCCTTTTCTCGATTAGATGCTGTTTTAAGAAGATACAGCAAAAATAAGATTTTCATATAAAAAAATAGATTTTTTATGAAAAATATAGGTCGTCACAGATTTTTGCCCTTTTCTCGATTCGACGCTGTTTAAAGAAGATACAACAAAAATAAAATTTTCATATAAAAAAATAGATTTTTTATGAAAAATATAGGTCGTCACAGATTTTTGCCCTTTTCTCGATTAGACGCTGTTTAAAGAAGATACAGCAAAAATAAGATTTTCATATAAAAAAATAGATTTTTTATGAAAAATATAGCTCGTCACAGATTTTTGCCCTTTTCTCGATTAGACGCTGTTTAAAGAAGATACAGCAAAAATAAGATTTTCACATAAAAAAATAGATTTTTATGAAAAATATAGGTCGTCACAGATTTTTGTCCTTTTCTCGATTAGACGCTGTTTTAAGAAGATACAGCAAAAATAAGATTTTCATATAAAAAAATAGATTTTTTATGAAAAATATAGGTCGTCACAGATTTTTGCTCTTTTCTCGATTAGACGCTGTTTTAAGAAGATACAGCAAAATAAGATTTTCATATAAAAAAATAGATTTTTTATGAAAAATATAGGTCGTCACAGATTTTTGCCCTTTTCTCCATTAGACGCTGTTTAAAGAAGATACAGCAAAAATAAGATTTTCATATAAAAAAATAGATTTTTTATGAAAAATATAGGTCGTCACAGATTTTTGCCCTTTTCTCGATTAGACGCTGTTTTAAGAAGATACAGCAAAAATAAGATTTTCATATAAAAAATAGATTTTTTATGAAAAATATAGCTCGTCACAGATTTTTGCCCTTTTCTCGATTAGACGCTTTTTTAAGAAGATACAGCAAAAATAAGATTTTCATATAAAAAAATAGATTTTTTATGAAAAATATAGGTCGTCACAGATTTTTGTCCTTTTCTCGATTAGACGCTGTTTAAAGAAGATACAGCAAAAATAAGATTTTCATATAAAAAAATAGATTTTTTATGAAAAATATAGGTCGTCACAGATTTTTGCCCTTTTCTCGATTAGACGCTGTTTAAAGAAGATACAGCAAAAATAAGATTTTCATATAAAAAAAATAGATTTTTTATGAAAAATATAGCTCGTCACAGATTTTTGCCCTTTTCTCGATTAGACGCTGTTTAAAGAAGATACAGCAAAAATAAGATTTTCATATAAAAAAATAGATTTTTATGAAAAATATAGGTCGTCACAGATTTTTGTCCTTTTCTCGATTAGACGCTGTTTTAAGAAGATACAGCAAAAATAAGATTTTCATATAAAAAAATAGATTTTTTATGAAAAATATAGGTCGTCACAGATTTTTGCCCTTTTCTCGATTAGACGCTTTTTTAAGAAGATACAGCAAAAATAAGATTTTCATATAAAAAAATAGATTTTTATGAAAAATATAGGTCGTCACAGATTTTTGTCCTTTTCTCGATTAGACGCTGTTTTAAGAAGATACAGCAAAAATAAGATTTTCATATAAAAATATATAGATTTTTTATGAAAAATATAGGTCGTCACAGATTTTTGTCCTTTTCTCGATTAGACGCTGTTTAAAGAAGATATAGCAAAAATAAGATTTTCATATAAAAAAATAGATTTTTTATGAACAATATAGCTCGTCACAGATTTTTGCCCTTTTCTCGATTAGACGCTGTTTAAAGAAGATACAGCAAAAATAAGATTTTCATATAAAAAAATAGATTTTTATGAAAAATATAGGTCGTCACAGATTTTTGTCCTTTTCTCGATTAGACGCTGTTTTAAGAAGATACAGCAAAAATAAGATTTTCATATAAAAAAATAGATTTTTTATGAAAAATATAGGTCGTCACAGATTTTTGCCCTTTTCTCGATTAGACGCTGTTTAAAGAAGATACAGCAAAAATAAGATTTTCATATAAAAAAATAGATTTTTTATGAAAAATATAGGTCGTCACAGATTTTTGCCCTTTTCTCGATTAGACGCTGTTTTAAGAAGATACAGCAAAAATAAGATTTTCATATAAAAATATAGATTTTTTATGAAAAATATAGGTCGTCACAGATTTTTGCCCTTTTCTCGATTAGACGCTGTTTAAAGAAGATACAGCAAAAATAAGATTTTCATATAAAAAAATAGATTTTTTATGAAAAATATAGTTCGTCACAGATTTTTGCCCTTTTCTCGATTAGACGCTTTTTTAAGAAGATACAGCAAAAATAAGATTTTCATATAAAAAAATAGATTTTTTATGAAAAATATAGGTCGTCACAGATTTTTGTCCTTTTCTCGATTAGACGCTGTTTAAAGAAGATACAGCAAAAATAAGATTTTCATATAAAAAAATAGATTTTTTATGAAAAATATAGGTCGTCACAGATTTTTGCCCTTTTCTCGATTAGACGCTGTTTAAAGAAGATACAGCAAAAATAAGATTTTCATATAAAAAAATAGATTTTTTATGAAAAATATAGCTCGTCACAGATTTTTGCCCTTTTCTCGATTAGACGCTGTTTAAAGAAGATACAGCAAAAATAAGATTTTCATATAAAAAAATAGATTTTTATGAAAAATATAGGTCGTCACAGATTTTTGTCCTTTTCTCGATTAGACGCTGTTTAAAGAAGATATAGCAAAAATAAGATTTTCATATAAAAATATAGATTTTTTATGAAAAATATAGGTCGTCACAGATTTTTGTCCTTTTCTCGATTAGACGCTGTTTTAAGAAGATACAGCAAAAATAAGATTTTCATATAAAAATATAGATTTTTTATGAAAAATATAGGTCGTCACAGATTTTTGTCCTTTTCTCGATTAGACGCTGTTTTAAGAAGATACAGCAAAAATAAGATTTTCATATAAAAATATAGATTTTTTATGAAAAATATAGGTCGTCACAGATTTTTGCCCTTTTTTCGATTAGACGCTGTTTTAAGAAGATACAGCCAAACTAAGATATTCATATAAAAAATAGATTTTTTATGAAAAATATAGGTCATCACAGATTTTTGTCCTTTTCTCGATTAGACGCTGTTTAAAGAAGATATAGCAAAAATAAGATTTTCATATAAAAAATAGATTTTTTTATGAAAAATATAGGTCGTCACAGATTTTTGTCCTTTTCTCGATTAGACGCTGTTTAAAGAAGATATAGCAAAAATAAGATTTTCATATAAAAATATAGATTTTTTATGAAAAATATAGGTCGTCACAGATTTTTGTCCTTTTTTCGATTAGACGCTGTTTTAAAGAAGATACAGCAAAAATAAGATTTTCATATAAAAATATAGATTTTTTATGAAAAATATAGGGTCGTCACAGATTTTTGTCCTTTTCTCGATTAGACGCTGTTTTAAGAAGATACAGCAAAAATAAGATTTTCATATAAAAATATAGATTTTTTATGAAAAATATAGGTCGTCACAGATTTTTGTCCTTTTCTCGATTAGACGCTGTTTTAAGAAGATACAGCAAAAATAAGATTTTTCATATAAAAATATAGATTTTTTATGAAAAATATAGGTCGTCACAGATTTTTGCCCTTTTTTCGAATAGACGCTGTTTAAGAAGATACAGCCAAACTAAGATATTCATATAAAAAATAGATTTTTATGAAAAATATAGGTCGTCAAGATTTTTGTCCTTTTCTCGATAGACGCTGTTTTAAAGAAGATATAGCAAAAATAAGATTTTCATATAAAAATATAGATTTTTTATGAAAATATAGGTCGTCACAGATTTTTGCCCTTTTCTCGATTAGACGCTGTTTAAAGAAGATACAGATACAAATAAGATTTTCATATAAAAATATATATTTTTATGAAAAATATAGGTCGTCACAGATTTTTGTCCTTTTCTCGATTAGACGCTGTTTTAAGAAGATATAGCAAAAATAAGATTTTCATATAAAAATATAGATTTTTTATGAAAAAATATAGGTCGTCACAGATTTTTGTCCTTTTTTCGATTAGACGCTGTTTAAAGAAGATACAACAAAAATAAGATTTTCATATAAAAAATATAGATTTTTTATGAAAAATATAGGTCGTCACAGATTATTTGCCCCTTTTCTCGATTAGACGCTGTTTAAAGAAGATACAGCAAAATAAGATTTTCATATAAAAATATAGATTTTTTATGAAAAATATAGGTCGTCACAGATTTTTGCCCTTTTCTCGATTAGGACGCTGTTTAAAGAAGATACAGCAAAAATAAGGATTTTCATATAAAAATATAGATTTTTTATGAAAAATATAGGTCATCACAGATTTTTGTCCTTTTCTCGATTAGACGCTGTTTAAAGAAGATATAGCAAAATAAGATTTTCATATAAAAAATAGATTTTTTATGAAAAATATAGGTCGTCACAGATTTTTGTCCTTTTCTCGATTAGACGCTGTTTAAAGAAGATATAGCAAAAAATTAAGATTTTCATATAAAAATATAGATTTTTTATGAAAAATATAGGTCGTCACAGATTTTTGTCCTTTTTTCGATTAGACGCTGTTTAAAGAAGATACAGCAAAAATAAGATTTTCATATAAAAATATAGATTTTTTATGAAAAATATAGGTCGTCACAGATTTTTGTCCTTTTCTCGATTAGACGCTGTTTAAAGAAGATACAGCAAAAATAAGAAAATAGATTTTTTATGAAAAATATAGGTCGTCACAGATTTTTGCCCTTTTCTCGATTAGACGCTGTTTTAAGAAGATACAGCAAAAATAAGATTTTCATATAAAAATATAGATTTTTTATGAAAAATATAGGTCGTCAAAATTTTTGCCCTTTTCTCGATTAGACGCTGTTTAAAGAAGATACAGCAAAAATAAGATTTTCATATAAAAAAATAGATTTTTTATGAAAAATATAGGTCGTCACAGATTTTTGTCCTTTTCTCGATTAGACGCTGTTTAAAGAAGATACAGCCAAAAATAAGATTTTCATATAAAAAAATAGATTTTTTATGAAAAATATAGGTCGTCACAGATTTTTGTCCTTTTCTCGATTAGACGCTGTTTAAAGAAGATACAGCAAAAATAAGATTTTCATATAAAAAAATAGATTTTTTATGAAAAATATAGCTCGTCACAGATTTTTGCCCTTTTCTCGATTAGTACGCTGTTTAAAGAAGATACAGCAAAAATAAGATTTTCATATAAAAAAATAGATTTTTATGAAAAATATAGGTCGTCACAGATTTTTGTCCTTTTCTCGATTAGACGCTGTTTTAAGAAGATACAGCAAAAATAAGATTTTCATATAAAAAAATAGATTTTTTATGAAAAATATAGGTCGTCACAGATTTTTGTCCTTTTCTCGATTAGACGCCTGTTTAAAGAATATACAAGAAAAATAAGATTTTCATATAAAAAAATAGATTTTTTATGAAAATATAGGTCGTCACAGATTTTTGTCCTTTTCTCGATTAGACGCTGTTTAAAGAAGATACAGCAAAAATAAGATTTTCATATAAAAATATAGATTTTTTATGAAAAATATAGGTCGTCACAGATTTTTGTCCTTTTCTCGATTAGACGCTGTTTTAAGAAGATACAGCAAAAATAAGATTTTCATATAAAAATATAGATTTTTTATGAAAAATATAGGTCGTCACAGATTTTTGCCCTTTTTTCGATTAGACGCTGTTTTAAGAAGATACAGCCAAACTAAGATATTCATATAAAGAAATAGATTTTTTATGAAAAATATAGGTCGTCACAGATTTTTGTCCTTTTCTCGATTAGACGCTGTTTAAAGAAGATACAGCAAAAATAAGGATTTTCATATAAAAATATAGATTTTTTATGAAAAATATAGGTCGTCACAGATTTTTGTCCTTTTCTCGATTAGACGCTGTTTAAAGAAGATATAGCAAAAATAAGATTTTCATATAAAAATATAGATTTTTTATGAATTTTTTTTTATGATTTTTTATAGGTCGTCACAGATTTTTGTCCTTTTCTCGATTAGACGCGCTGTTTTAAGAAGATACAGCAAAAATAAGATTTTCATATAAAAATATAGATTTTTTATGAAAAATATAGGTCGTCACAGATTTTTGTCCTTTTCTCGATTAGACGCTGTTTTAAGAAGATATAGCAAAAATAAGATTTTCATATAAAAATATAGATTTTTTATGAAAAATATAGGTCGTCACAGATTTTTGTCCTTTTCTCGATTAGACGCTGTTTAAAGAAGATATAGCAAAAATAAGATTTTCATATAAAAATATAGATTTTTTATGAAAAATATAGGTCGTCACAGATTTTTGTCCTTTTCTCGATTAGACGCGCTGTTTTAAGAAGATACAGCAAAAATAAGATTTTCATATAAAAATATAGATTTTTTATGAAAAATATAGGTCGTCACAGATTTTTGTCCTTTTCTCGATTAGACGCTGTTTTAAGAAGATACAGCAAAAATAAGATTTTCATATAAAAATATAGATTTTTTATGAAAAATATAGGTCGTCACAGATTTTTGCCCTTTTCTCGATTAGACGCTGTTTAAAGAAGATACAGCAAAAATAAGATTTTCATATAAAAAAATAGATTTTTATGAAAAATATAGGTCGTCACAGATTTTTGTCCTTTTCTCGATTAGACGCTGTTTTAAGAAGATACAGCAAAAATAAGATTTTCATATAAAAAGAATAGATTTTTTATGAAAAATATAGGTCGTCACAGATTTTTGCCCTTTTCTCGATTAGACGCTTTTTTAAGAAGATACAGCAAAAATAAGATTTTCATATAAAAATATAGATTTTTTATGAAAAATATAGCTCGTCACAGATTTTTGCCCTTTTCTCGATTAGACGCTGTTTAAAGAAGATACAGCAAAAATAAGATTTTCATATAAAAAAATAGATTTTTATGAAAAATATAGGTCGTCACAGATTTTTGTCCTTTTCTCGATTAGACGCTGTTTTAAGAAGATACAGCAAAATAAGATTTTTCATATAAAAAAATAGATTTTTTATGAAAAATATAGCTCGTCACAGATTTTTGCCCTTTTCTCGATTAGACGCTGTTTAAAGAAGATA
>OX451219.1:38800-76705 GCA_949628195.1 Phasia obesa
AACACTTTTTGGTATGCTATGCTATAATTTTGGCAAAACTTGAATATTATATTGTATATATTTTTTTAAACTTTTTTAAATAACACTTTTTGGTATGCTATGCTATAATTTTGGCAAAACTTGGATATTATCATTTATTATTAAACTTTAAATTATTATTAACGAAATTTTTGGATAATATTTTGTAAAATTAAATTTTTTGGTGACAAAAACCACAACCGTATGGTTTGAATAACACAAACTGTATGAGTAGATAGGATCAGAGCTAGTTTAAATAAGGGAGAATACAAATGCATGACTTCGTTTTTTGTTTAGTCCCGTTTCACACTTGCCTATTTTGTTTCTGTTACACATGCATTTGTTGTTGGGAGAGGTACCATGTTTCATGTACTTGAAACTCTGCTGCGACTCTCTATTGTTGTTTGCTCTTTTTTATACATTCATGACGCTCACCAGAAGCATTGAAGGAATGTCAAGAATGTTCAAATGTTTTCGTAAACAGAAACACACACACACTTGCAACCACCACCAGTCGCAGCGGCGCCACAGAAGAATTTTAGCAGTAAACAGTTTTAGGAATGCACAAATGTTTTGAAAAACAAAACACACACAGGCAAACAACCGTTAGTTCACGCACAATCAGAAAATACCAGCTGCAATAAACCCCAGTAAAGCGCAATTGTTTTACAAAAACAAAACATTCGAAGACAAACAGCAGACAGTTAGTTTATGCACAAGCAGTAAATACCAGCTACAATATACAACAGTAATGCTCAATAGTTTAACAAAAACAAAACACACGCAGCCGCAGCGGCGCCACAGAAGAATTTTAGCAGTAAACAATTTTAGGAATGCACAAGTGTTTTTAAAAACAAAACGCACACAAGCAAACAGAAAACAGTAAGTTCATTTTTTTTTACAAAAACAACACACAGAGAGTCGCATCGGCGCCATAGAAGAATTTCAGCAGTAAACAATTTCAGGAACAGCGTTGCCGTTTTTGGTTCGGACGCAAATTTTTAACTCTATCGCTTATAAAAACCAAATTAAGAAATAAACTGGAAGTAAATACTATCAACAGTATTATGTCTTGCAAAGAAATTATTGAAATAAATAATCCACACTATGTGTGGTAAGCAAAAAGAGACATACCTAATCAAATATAAAATAATTTAATTTTAAGTGCTAATGAAATATTTTACCTAAATATTTTTTTATAATTAACTTTCTTTGTCCTACAAATGATCTCAAACAGATTAAAAAATTTGTTGATATTAATGTATTTAATACACGCCAATAATTATATAAAATGTGTTATGTTTCATTATTCTTTTTTAACAGTAAATGTAAAATACATACACAAAAAGACTGAATAAGTTTATTTTAGTTCTCGGCATTTTAAATGTAAATGTTTATAAATTTCATTATATAATTTTTTTCATACCTGAATTATTTTAATCAAATAAATTATGTTTCAAACCTTTATTTTAGTTAATAAAATGTTTTTAAAAACATTAAAAACCGATACATATGGTTTTGGTCCATTTTTGGGAAAAATTTGGTCAAACAAAATTTTCCAACGGCAACACTGTTCAAGAATGCACAAATGTTTTGAAAAACAAAACACACACAGGCAAACAACCGTTAGTTCACGCACAATCAGAAAATACCAGCTGCAATAAACCCCAGTAAAGCGCAATTGTTTTACAAAAACAAAACATTCGAAGACAAACAGCAGACAGTTAGTTTATGCACAAGCAGTAAATACCAGCTGCAATATACAACAGTAATGCTCAATAGTTTAACAAAAACAAAACACACGCAGCCGCAGCGGCGCCACAGAAGAATTTTAGCAGTAAACAATTTTAGGAATGCACAAGTGTTTTTAAAAACAAAACGCACACAAGCAAACAGAAAACAGTTAGTTCATGTTTTTTTTTACAAAAAAAAACACACAGAGAGTCGCATCGGCGCCATAGAAGAATTTCAGCAGTAAACAATTTCAGGAACAGCGTTGCAGTTTTTGGTTCGGACGCAAATTTTTAACTCTATCGCTTATAAAAACCAAATTAAGAAATAAACTGGAAGTAAATACTATCAACAGTATTATGTCTTGTAAGCAAAAAGAGACATACCTAATCAAATATAAAATAATTTAATTTTAAGTGCTAATGAAATATTTTACCTAAATATCTTTTTATAATTAACTTTCTTTGTCCTACAAATGATCTCAAACAGATTAAAAAATTTGTTGATATTAATGTATTTAATACACGCCAATAATTATATAAAATGTGTTATGTTTCATTATTCTTTTTTAACAGTAAATGTAAAATACATACACAAAAAGACTGAATAAGTTTATTTTAGTTCTCGGCATTTTAAATGTAAATGTTTATAAATTTCATTATATAATTTTTTTCATACCTGAATTATTTTAATCAAATAAATTATGTTTCAAACCTTTATTTTAGTTAATAAAATGTTTTTAAAAACATTAAAAACCGATACATATGGTTTTGGTCCATTTTTGGGAAAAATTTGGTCAAACAAAATTTTCCAACGGCAACACTGTTCAAGAATGCACAAATGTTTTGAAAAACAAAACACACACAGGCAAACAACCGTTAGTTCACGCACAATCAGAAAATACCAGCTGCAATAAACCCCAGTAAAGCGCAATTGTTTTACAAAAACAAAACATTCGAAGACAAACAGCAGACAGTTAGTTTATGCACAAGCAGTAAATACCAGCTGCAATATACAACAGTAATGCTCAATAGTTTAACAAAAACAAAACACACGCAGCCGCAGCGGCGCCACAGAAGAATTTTAGCAGTAAACAATTTTAGGAATGCACAAGTGTTTTTAAAAACAAAACGCACACAAGCAAACAGAAAACAGTTAGTTCATGTTTTTTTTACAAAAAAAAACACACAGAGAGTCGCATCGGCGCCATAGAAGAATTTCAGCAGTAAACAATTTCAGGAACAGCGTTGCCGTTTTTGGTTCGGACGCAAATTTTTAACTCTATCGCTTATAAAAACCAAATTAAGAAATAAACTGGAAGTAAATACTATCAACAGTATTATGTCTTGTAAGCAAAAAGAGACATACCTAATCAAATATAAAATAATTTAATTTTAAGTGCTAATGAAATATTTTACCTAAATATCTTTTTATAATTAACTTTCTTTGTCCTACAAATGATCTCAAACAGATTAAAAAATTTGTTGATATTAATGTATTTAATACACGCCAATAATTATATAAAATGTGTTATATTTCATTATTCTTTTTTAACAGTAAATGTAAAATACATACACAAAAAGACTGAATAAGTTTATTTTAGTTCTCGGCATTTTAAATGTAAATGTTTATAAATTTCATTATATAATTTTTTTCATACCTGAATTATTTTAATCAAATAAATTATGTTTCAAACCTTTATTTTACTTAATAAAATGTTTTTAAAAAACATTAAAAACCGATGCATACGGTTTTGGTCCATTTTTGGGAAAAATTTGGTCAAACAAAATTTTCCAACGGCAACACTGATCAGGAATGCACAAATGTTTTCAAAAACAAAACACACACAGGCAAACAACCGTTAGTTCACGCACAATCAGAAAATACCAGCTGCAATAAACCCCAGTAAAGCGCAATTGTTTTACAAAAACAAAACATTCGAAGACAAACAGCAGACAGTTAGTTTATGCACAAGCAGTAAATACCAGCTGCAATATACCACAGTAATGCTCAATAGTTTAACAAAAACAAAACACATGCAGTCGCAGCGGCGCCACAGAAGAATTTTAGCAGTAAACAATTTTAGGAATGCATAAGTGTTTTTAAAAACAATTCACACGCAGGCAAACAACAGTTAGTTCAAGCACAAGCAGTAAATACCAGCTGCAATAAACCCCAGTAATGCGCAATTTTTTTCCAAAAACAAAACATGCGCAGACAGTTAAGCGGCATTTAGACGGTCAATCGCGGCTTGTCAGCGTGGCGTGATGAGAGAGAGTGTTTAGCTCTTACATGATCAAGCGAAGATTGTCAAACATCATTTATACAACAGACACTGAGCAGTGAGGTTGTTATTGTAGATGGCGCATGATTTAGCTGCTGCTTTATTAATTGATTAATTATAGGAAGACGACAATAAAAAAAGAGTAGTAAACGAATTTGGACAATGGAATTATTAGAGAATGGAATTATAGAGAATTATAAATAACGACATCATGACTATATTTTTTTATTTGTTCTTCAGTTTCTAATCAATTATTTAAAAAAAATTTATTGAAAAAATACAAATATTCTTTATATTATTTTTGCAAAAGAACACCTTTCGGCAATATTGTATTTCTTATTATCTGGTCAGAGTTATGCCTCATTAACATCTCTTTATTTCGTACTGTGTGAAGGAATAGGAAAATGTAATAATGTATATAATATTTTATTTATACAGAAACAAAATACAAAGTTTCGAACAGTTCCGTGTAATAAATTTACTCCACAGTTATATGTTCTCTATCATGAATAGTTGTCAGTATTTTACTTTCAATGCAGCGTGAATCCCTCCTTATTGTGTCTGTTTAAGGTTTAATCAAATCTATCTTAATTTTAAGAACAAGTAATAACTTAGAAGCTGTCCTAACACGCAGTCTTGACGAGCCATTGATTTGTTCAACCATTGAACAATTTCATGTGTTCCCATTAAAACCTATCGTGAACACCATCGTTGTCGATGTTATGTTCTTGTTCAAACAGCATTGTTCGAACATTTGTTCGCACAACGATGTCTGCCGTCTTGCCGTCTAAATGCCGAATAAAAATCAAAAATTTTTGATATTTTGTGTTTCCCGTCACGCCATCAAGCTCGTCTAAATGCATGTTTGTCAACCACAGTGTAAATTTCATTTGTATTTTTGTAAGCCAGCAGTAAAGATGTCTTGGCTAGAGCGCTTGTTTTTAAGAGAATTTATTGTTTTTGCATTTGGGTTAGTTTTTAACCGACTTCAAAAAAAGAAAGAGGTTATCAATTCGTCTGAATGTTGCTTTTTTTTTTTTTTATGTTTGTGCCCGCAGAACTCAGTCATTTCTGAACCGATTTTAAAAATTTTGCACTATTAGAAAGGTTATGGCTACAGATTGGTCCCATTTTAAAAGAAGTTCAAAATTTTAAAAATTAAAGGGTGTCCCCATACAACATACATGTTTTTTACGTGTATTATGAACATTATAGGTCACCAATTTAAAATTAAAAAAAAGTGCATATCACAGTAGCTCCCAACAACAAAAAGTAATTAAAAAATAAAATTAAAAATTAAAGGGTGACCCCATAGGTGACTTAATTTCACCTTTATTCTCCTATCTTTTGAACCGTTATAGACAAACACTTGAAAGTTGCACAGAATATTCGATACTATGTCTGTTATAATAAGTATAAATATTTAAAATTAGAAATTAAAGGGTGTCCCATTAGTTGGTTTATTTTGATATATATATATGGCCAAACTTTTGAACCTTTATAGACAGACAGTTGAAATTTACAAAGTACTTGTATTGCTAAGTCCGCTAAAATAACAAGTGTAAAATATGAATTTGGAAATTAAAGGGTGTCCCAATAGTTAATGTAAAAGTAATATATATGGCCAAACTTTTCAACTGTTATAGATAGACAGTTGAAATTTACAAAGAACCTATATTGCTTAGTCCGCTATTAAAACAAGTATAAAACTTGGATCTATAAATTAAAGGGTGTCCCCATTATTGATGTTATTTGACCATTATGTCCTCATCTTTGGAACCGTTATAGACAAACACTTGAAAAATAGACAAAATGTTCACTACTATGTCTCGAATAACAACAAGTATAAATATTTAAAATTGGAAATTATAGGGTGTCCCAATAGTTGATGTAATTTGATGTATATGGACACAAAGTTAAAATTTAAAAAGAATCTGTATTACAAAGTGTTCTTTAAAAAGTATTTATATTAAAATTTGAATTTAAAGGGTGTCCCAATAGGTGACGTCATTTGATATATATGACCCTATCTTGTAAACAGTTATTGATAAACACTTAACAATTAGACAGAATGTCCATTACTATATCTGTTATAATAAGTATAATTGTTTAAAATTATAAATTACAGGGTGTCGCAATAGTTTATGTAATTTGATGTATATGACCAAACTTTTAAAACGTTACAGACAGAAGGTTGAAATTTACAACGAACCTGTATTGCTACGATCGCTATAACTAGTATAAAATTTGAATTCGGAAATTACAGGGTGTCGCAATAGTTACCGTCTTAAAGAAACATGCTTTTAAGTTTGTCTGTTTTGAAGTCGGTTTTTTTTTTGCAAGAATTATTATGTATGGTATTCTATGTAAAGCGCTTTTATTAGAGTTTATTTTTAAAATATTTCATTTACATAATTATTGTGCGTGTTTATATGGAAATGTTGATTGCCAAAATTCAAGTTAAAAAATGGTATGTAGACGAGTTAGCAAAAACCCGCGCTGACAAGCCGCGATTGACCATCTAAATGCCGCTTTAGGAATGCACAAGTGTTTACAAAAACAAAACACACACAGGCAAACAGAAAACAGTTAGTTTATGCTCAAGCAGTAAATACCAGCAGTAATAAACCCTAGTAATGAGCAATTGTTTTACAAAAACAAAACACACAGTCGCAGCGGCGCCACAGAAGAATTTGATCAGTAAACAACAGACAGTTAGTTTATGCACAAGCAGTAAATACCAGCTGCAATATACAACAGTAATGCTCAATAGTTTAACAAAAACAAAACACACGCAGCCGCAGCGGCGCCACAGAAGAATTTTAGCAGTAAACAATTTTAGGAATGCACAAGTGTTTTTGAAAACAAAACGCACACAAGCAAACAGCAAACAGTTAGTTCATGTTTTTTTTTTACAAAAAAAAAAAACACACAGAGAGTCGCATCGGCGCCATAGAAAAATTTCAGCAGTAAACAATTTCAGGAACAGCGTTGCCGTTTTTGGTTCGGACGCAAATTTTTAACTCTATCGCTTATAAAAACCAAATTAAGAAATAAACTGGAAGTAAATACTATCAACAGTATTATGTCTTGTAAGCAAAAAGAGACATACCTAATCAAATATAAAATAATTTAATTTTAAGTGCTAATAAAATATTTTACCTAAATATTTTTTTATAATTAACTTTCTTTGTCCTACAAATGATCTCAAACAGATTAAAAAATTTGTTGATATTAATGTATTTAATACACGCCAATAATTATATAAAATGTGTTATGTTTCATTATTCTTTTTTTAACAGTAAATGTAAAATACATACACAAAAAGACTGAATAAGTTTATTTTAGTTCTCGGCATTTTAAATGTAAATGTTTATAAATTTCATTATATAATTTTTTTCATACCTGAATTATTTTAATCAAATAAATTATGTTTCAAACCTTTATTTTACTTAATAAAATGTTTTTAAAAAACATTAAAAACCGATGCATACGGTTTTGGTCCATTTTTGGGAAAAATTTGGTCAAACAAAATTTTCCAACGGCAACACTGATCAGGAATGCACAAATGTTTTCAAAAACAAAACACACACAGGCAAACAACCGTTAGTTCACGCACAATCAGAAAATACCAGCTGCAATAAACCCCAGTAAATCGCAATTGTTTTACAAAAACAAAACATTCGAAGACAAACAGCAGACAGTTAGTTTATGCACAAGCAGTAAATACCAGCTGCAATATACCACAGTAATGCTCAATAGTTTAACAAAAACAAAACACACGCAGTCGCAGCGGCGCCACAGAAGAATTTTAGCAGTAAACAATTTTAGGAATGCACAAGTGTTTTCAAAAACAAAACGAACACAAGCAAACAGAAAACAGTTAGTTCGTGCTCACGCAGTAATAAACCCCAGTAATGCGCAATTGTTTTACAAAAACAAAACACACACAGTCGCAACGGCGCCATAAAAGAATTTCAGCAGTAAACAATTTCAGGAACAGCGTTGCCGTTTTGGTTTTTGAATTTTTTAAATTGGTCCGATGGTCGGACCATTTTTATTTTCACGTTTTTTTTTTTCAATTTTTCCTTTAAATATTATAATATATTTTGCAAAAACTAACAAAACTATTGTGTTTTGTCTAACAAATTTTGTTCTTTTTTATTTTCTTTTGAATTTTTGATATTTATGGGTGTTTTTACACAAACAAAATTACCTGTGGTTGTTTTTGTGTTAACATTACGATTACCTAGTATTCAATTCGTCTTGAGAAAAGCTAAGAAATTGAAAAATCAAAACCAAATAACAAAAATATTTCAATTTTAAAAACGTAAGAAATTAAATAAAATGATTTGTATTATTTTATTATATTTTATATGAAAAACCCCTTTCAGACCTGGATTGTCGGATGAGTTTCGATCTCAATATATTCTCTTCTATTTCACCAATGGCAAATAGACCGGCATTAATCGATTTCGCCAATTATTCTTTATGTTTGTTTCTGACATTTTTCCGCTGTTTGATTTCTCGTTACTTGAATAACATAGCGAAATTATTGCGCCACATACATATAGTTTTGTCAAAATAAGCCGCAGAAGAAAGTTGTGCTTTTAGTTCCACAAGTACTAATTGTAACAATATAGTAAAGTAGGCATATTTTAACTATAAAAATTTAAAATTGTAATGTTTGAATCCAATAGATGTTACTTGATTGCAAAAAATGCCTTTTAGCTAAAAATTTTACAGATATCAATTGTTCATGACCTGACAATCGTTGAAGGATATAAAAATGGTTAGACCTAACAATTGATTATATATTCATACGATATTGAGAACATATATATATTCCAAAAATTCCGAGTTTTTTAGCGTCAGGTCTGAAGGGGATACATTACTTTTTGTTTTAAAGCAAAACTGTGTATATGGATTTCATGGCAGACGCCCAAAAAAGCCTTTAATTTCTAAGGTAAACAAAAGGAAACGTATGGATTGCGCTAAAAAGTACGCACAAAATGACTTCCACTTTTGGAAAACGGTTCTATTTACTGATGAGAGCAAGTTTGTAATATTCGTTGGAGAAAAACACCCAAAGATTTGAAGAAAAAAGAATGAGTGGCTGGCAGAGGAAAATATCCAATGCAGTGTTAAACACGGTGGTGGCTCTGTTATGGTTTGGGGGTGCTTCGCGGCTTCTGGAGTGGGACAGCTTGACTTCATTGATACAACAATGAATGCTCAAGGCTACATACAGATTTTATCGCAAAATATTCCAACGGTGCTTAATTGGTTTTACCTGTATATTGTCTTTCAACAAGACAATGACCCCAAGCATACATTACGTTTGGCGAAGGAATGGCTATTATATTGAACACTAAGCCAACTTTGTCATCCACCTCAGTCACCAGATCTCAAGCCTATTGAGAATATTTGGGATCATTTGGACCGCCAGATCCGTAAAAGGAGTATAACTGGTAATGAAACCCTAAAGGCAGCTCTGAGAGATGAATGGGCGAAAATTCCATCCAAATACACCAAAAAATTGGTAGAATCCATGGCAAATAGATTAAAAAGTGTTAAAAAGCCAAGGGAGGCCACACAAAATATTGAATACCATGAACATTTTAATTTATGTTAAGTTTAGATAAAGTGTTTACTAACTTTTGAGGCTATCGTTATTGACTTTTTCTTTTTAAAATATTAAAAAAAGCAATTCTTAATCAACTTAAGCTATTTGTTATGTTTTAATATTATAAATAACCATTAAACTATTTTGTTTTTGCAAAGAAAATCAATATATACAATAATTTTTTTTCATTCCGCATATAAAACAAAATTCTTCAGTGGTGTTTACACACTTTTGACGTTGATAGTATATTATTTGCACCAAGACACATTTAACCAAGTTGCATCACTAGGGCAGCTGACTACTTTTTGCTTTAATTATAATTGCGCCAGAGAATGTCAAAAACTTGTTTATACAGTGAAACTTCTCTTTAGTGAACTCCTATTAAATGTGCCCCTATTATGAATTCATTTAAAAAATAAAGCTTTTTCGTTTCAATTCTTTATAGTGAATTTCCATACAATGAATTTTTCTTAACAAAGAAACAAGTTTGCAGATTAAAGTTTGAATTTTCTATACAATGAAGCGATTTTTTCTACCCGCTTAGATTCATTATAGGGAACTTCGACTGTTTACAATTTTTGTTTTCCTTTTTCTTTGATTTAAAAAAAATTTTTTTGGTTTTGAAAAATTATAGTTTTTAATGTGTTTGAATAATAGTTTAAGGGAGATTTTAGCTGTGTCCACTGCAACAACAGTTTTTTATACTTATGTATTGTGAGTTTGTTTGTGTTTTTATCTTAAAAAATCTGGAGATGCCTATACTCAACTTTACCATACCCAATGGAAACAGATTTTTTTATGGATATATTACATACATAAATAATATAAGTTCAAAGTATATTCGGATCGAAAAATAATTCTTGCAAAAAAAAAACCGACTTCAAAACAGACAAACTTAAAAGCATGTTTCTTTAAGACGGTAACTATTGCGACACCCTGTAATTTCCGAATTCAAATTTTATACTAGTTATAGCGATCGTAGCAATACAGGTTCGTTGTAAATTTCAACCTTCTGTCTGTAACGTTTTAAAAGTTTGGTCATATACATCAAATTACATAAACTATTGCGACACCCTGTAATTTATAATTTTAAATATTTATACTTATTATATCAGATATAGTAATGGACATTCTGTCTAATTGTTAAGTGTTTATCAATAACTGTTTAAAAGATAGGGTCATATATATCAAATGACGTCACCTATTGGGACACCCTTTAAATTCAAATTTTAATATAAATACTTTTTAAAGAACACTTTGTAATACAGATTCTTTTCAAATTTTAACTTTGTGTCCATATACATCAAATTACATCAACTATTGGGACACCCTATAATTTCCAATTTTAAATATTTATACTTGTTGTTATTCGAGACATAGTAGTGAACATTTTGTCTATTTTTCAAAGTGTTTGTCTATAACGGTTCCAAAGATGAGGACATAATGGTCAAATAACATCAATAATGGGGACACCCTTTAATTTATAGATCCAAGTTTTATACTTGTTTTAATAGCGGACTAAGCAATATAGGTTCTTTGTAAATTTCAACTGTCTATCTATAACAGTTGAAAAGTTTGGCCATATATATTACTTTTACATTAACTATTGGGACACCCTTTAATTTTCAAATTCATATTTTACACTTGTTATTTTAGCGGACTTAGCAACACAAGTACTTTGTAAATTTCAACTGTCTGTCTATAAAGGTTCAAAAGTTTGGCCATATATATATCAAAATAAACAAACTAATGGGACACCCTTTAATTTCTAATTTTAAATATTATACTTATTATAACAGACATAGTATCGAACATTCTGTGCAACTTTCAAGTGTTTGTCTATAACGGTTCAAAAGATAGGAGAATAAAGGTGAAATTAAGTCACCTATGGGGTCACCCTTTAATTTTTAATTTTATTTTTTAATTACTTTTTGTTGTTGGGAGCTACTGTGATACGCACTTTTTTTTAATTTTAAATTGGTGACCTATAATGTTCATAATACACGTAAAAAACATGTATGTTGTATGGGGACACCCTTTAATTTTTAAAATTTTGAACTTCTTTTAAAATGGGACCAATCTGTAGCCATAACCTTTCTAATAGTGCAAAATTTTTAAAATCGGTTCAGAAATGACTGAGTTCTGCGGGCACAAACATAAAAAAAAAAAAAGCAACATTCAGACGAATTGATAACCTCCTTCTTTTTTGAAGTCGGTTAATTAATTATTTTCGGTTTGGGGTGCTAAGTAAACCACCCCTTCCCGATTATGCCCAAAATATACACAACTCTCCATCTCCTTATACCAAAGGCACATACTAAATTTCGTTTTAATATGTCATATGGTAATAAAAATAAAAAACCGTTCACAATTCATGGGAAATTTTTACAATTGCATAATTTTCAATATCAAATGCACAAGATTGTGATTTAATTAATAGCCCAACTATTACTTAAAAAAATAATTTCTATAATTGGCTATTTACTTGCTTTAAACTGTAGGTTCACCTGTAGTTTGTAAAGAGAATGAAGACTATTAAGCGACATTCAGTACTTGGCGGAGCCGCCGGATTTAGGTAGTTTAATTTTACGGAACAAGTCTAGTTCAGTGAAGCTTCACCAATAAAAAAATATACAGGTTGATAGAGAATTAAAAAGTAATAAGAAAATATAAAATAAAAAATTGGCGGTCACCCTTATTTTCCGAGAACCTGTGAAACTGCACAAACATTTTTGAACATATTAGGTTGATATGGGTATTATTTTAAAGCTTTTGGAAATATCCATCGAAAGGTGCTAAGATTTAAAAAAAATTTAACCCATTAAGAACAAAAGTTTTGCAATATACATCAAATTACATCAACTATTGGGACACCCTTTAACTTCTAATCATAAATATTTAATTTTTGATTATAAATATTGGACATTCTATCCAATTTTCAAGTGATTGTCTACAATGGTTCATATATTTAAATTGACGTCAAATATGGGGACACCCTTTAATTTTTAAGTTTATTTTTTTTATTAATTTCTGTTATTGGCAGCTATAGTAATAAGCAGTTTTTTAAAATTTTAAAAGGGTGCCTTTTACGGTTCATAATACATGTAAAAAACACGTATGTTGTATGGGGACACCCTTTAATTTTCAAAATTCTGAACTTCTTTTAAAATGGGACCAGTCTGTAAGCATTTCCTTTCGAATAAAGAAACATTTTTTTAAATCGGTTCAGAAATGACTGAGTTCTGCGGGAACAAACATAAAAAAGCAACATTCAGACGAATTGATAACCTCCTTCTTTTTTTGAAGTCGGTTAAAAATAAAACTGGTTTACTTTAAATAATTAAAATAAATAATTAAATAAATAATTAAAATAAATTATTATAAATTTTTATGTAAGTGCGCGAACAGAGTTTTATATAAGGTTTGACATTTTCAGATAAGCAAATTTAAACAGCTGTTCTAACAGTTTTACCTGTATTATTATGCCATGGCTAAACAATAAATTTACGAATATGAAATCAAAAGAAAAAGTCAAAAACAAATTCAAGCCGATTGCATGAAAAATTTAATGGTAAAAATGTGCCATGAAATTCGCTGCAACTTTAAAAGAGACATGGAAAAAATGGCATATTTAACCGTAGGAAACCACAGCATCGAAAATAACAGACCCTTCTCAACCGGTTCAGATCTTGTTAGCACGCAAAATTGTGGGTGGTGCTACCTCTATCAACACAGTTCACTAAATCACATTTTAACAACTTCAAGTAAACCTGGAGGAGGTACACCACAGCAATGTAGTGATAAATTGATTATCGATAAGAAGATTCCAAAAGACGAGATAGAGAACAGAAATTTCGCTGTGACTACCGAAGAACTTGTAAAAAAATTCCGCAAACCAAAAGGTATAGCATTAACACGAAAATTAGCAAGCAATTTAGTCGTAGGCACTAGTTTTCCGGACGTTGTAACACAAGTATCAACGGCAATAATGTCGCCACCATTAACGGCAAATGAGGATGGTGCCAACTCATCGGGTCTTGTAGAATATGTTGATGAAGTTTTTGAAGACGAGGAAGAAAGAGAAGAAATGCAAGTGGAAGAGATAGAAAAAATAAATGAATCATGTGATTTTCAGGAATACAAAGAAAATGAACAGCAAGAAGAGGATGAATTAGAAGAAAATGATCTCATTGAAGAGGTAGAATCCTCAGAACATGAAGATTTATTAATGTCAGGTGAATGCGATGATTTTATTGAGACTACAAATAATAATTCAAAACTGTTACTAACACCGACTTGCCACCCTCAAAGTGCTTATGCAACAGCAAGTTCACCTATTCCACAGTGGGAAAAATGCATAATCTGGCGTGCAAGACCGTTTAACTCAACTGTGGAAGTACTTAGAAATATGAAATTCAGTATGAAACAAGAATATCAAACAGGCGGTAGTTCAGTAAAAGTGTGGGCGGTATTTCCTGGGCTAGGTACTTTTAACGTTGGTTAATATTTAACTCATATGATAAGTAAATTGCATTAGTTACTTCTTTACATAACTTTGTGTAATAAAACATAAAAAACACAGGTAGATTTAACCAGTGTCATGACATAATGTCCATGGACCTTATGACACCCAGAAATGTGACATAATGTCCATTGAAATTATGACACAATTCACTTTGAAATATAGTGTGTATCTCCCACCATTTCTACTAAAGATTGAATTTAAAGCAAAAAATATCTACCAAAAATTTGGTGGAAAATTGCGGTGTGACTCCTTCTGAAAGGTGGGGTATTACGTCAATGGACATTATGTCATGCCACCGATTTAAATAAATTTTAATTAAATTTTACAAAAAAATTAAAATGTTTAATTTTTCAATAAAGTTTAATCTATTTTTTTTAACACTGATTAAGCAAAAACGTTTTCAATCGCTGCTGTCATCACTTAAATAATCTTCTGTAACGATTTCTGGCAACAGAGGTTCAGAAAGTAAAGAACAAACATCTGAGCAAATTGGCTCCGACTTTCGATATGCAGAAGTTTTGTTTGGAATGGATGATATGAGAGGATCAGATGATACTATTAGAGATTGGAATAAATCTTGCATAGTTTTTTCACGCGAAACCTTTCTGGTGTGAAATTCGCGAACATTTCTCAAATCTTTATTTCTTGACTCTAAAGCCTCTTCCGAAATCATGCCGATCGGTAAAGGAAGCTGTTGAACTATATCCGCACCATGCATTAAAATCTTATGAACACTAGCTGGCATATTGTACCAGCGATATAATTCATCATATAGCTCTGCTGTCTCTAATAAGTAACGGCGAAATTTTTCAATATTTACAGTGTATCCACGGGATATGGTTCTCAGGATAATTTGGAATCTTTTTATTAAGGCCTCACTTACTCCAGATGCCCTTGATGCTAAAAGCGGTTGGCTGAAAAAGCGCCTAGCAGTGTTCCCGTCATTTGATGAACCCATTCCAGGTTTTGGAACATCAACCGGCAAGTTCATTAGGGACTTCATTTGTTCTCTCACTTTTATCTTTTGATTTTCCACTTTAATGTTTTCTTCATCATTTTTTGCTTTCCATTTTTCTATTCCTAGCTTATATGAAATATGTAAAACACATTCGAAACATCGAATCCAGGCATGCAAAACAGAAATGCCGTACTTTTTTTCCCACTTAGTCTCAAAAAATGATTTATTTCTCTTTACATTTTTCCATTTCACACCAAGATTATGAACAAATCGGGTAACAATTTGCTAACTTTTTTGTTCTTTTCATTATTTTCGTTTTTCATACCGACTTTATTCATAACATACTCTAAAATAATTTCTGATTTGTTTTTCTTTCCAAGCATGTTTAACCAAACATTGAACAATTCCTCTCTTGTTATTGACATTTTAAATCAGCAAAAGTTCATTAGCAGGAATTAGCAGCTAATCTTTTAATTTTTTCAAAATAAAAATAAATATAAAAAATCTCGACCGGATTGAGGTGGATCACTAACTAAAAACCTTTCTGAGTATCACTGGTTTCTTTAAAACTCAATTTACTTAGGCATATATTTTGATAACGTTTTTTTAGCGAACAAAGTGTCAAATATTTTTTGAAATTAAATAGTAATTAAAGCACACCATGGAGTTAAAAATAATAAAAAAAGTTTTTATTTTACTTTCTCCAATCGTAGAAAGACACTTCTTTTAAATAACTTAACCTGCTTAAAATGACCTCACAATTTTTCATAAAATATTTGTTCTTCTTTCATTGCGTAATGTGCCGTTAATTTTGCAATAAACTTTAAAAATTGAATACCGTTATAAAGGGTGGAAACATCTAATGCGAAAACAATATGAAAATTATGTTTTGCAAATATACTACTTTTTGACTTATTGCACACTAGATTGGGTATTTGGCCCACAGTGCCACTATGCTACATACAACGAAGCGTGCATTCAACTAAATTCAATTTTAGTGTCTATCTAAGCATCGGTAAAATGCATAACCATTCAAAACCTTGTCCTTGTTAGTGAACACACTAAACTCAAATGAGAGTATTACTCGGATCTCATCAAGAGCGCAACATATCAGTTCCGTTCAACACAATAAAAATTACTAAAATCGATTTCACTATGCACGAACACTGTAGAAGTGATTTTTCTAACTAAATTCCTCGTTTTCCTCTTTTTTAACCCCTATATACCTATTCAGTGTATATAGACAAATAGCTATCAATCTATGTATGTTTAGTATTTCATTAAAATTGGGTTAACCGTACAAAAAAGCCCTTTGAGTTTTACTTTTTAAAACTAACTACAGAAAACTCTCGATTATCCGCAGGTGGTTTATTCGCTTTGTGGATTATCCGCGGTAGTACAGCATTTTATGTATAGAAACGTAATAAAATGTACAAAAGCAAGTTTTAAAACTAAGAATTATTTCGAATTTATATATATAAGAATATAAGAAATTTCGAATACGAACTAAGAATATTTCGAAGAATTTTTTTTCTTTTCTTTTGTGATACAGAAATTTTTATACCATTTGTTGAATACACAAGCGAAGAATTAACCAAAAAAAATATTTGCCGAATTTATACCATTGATATCATAACTTTAATGGATGATTGAAAATAAATAGGCACCATTAAATTTGTGATATATTTGCCATCTCATGGGCTATCTAAATTTTGCCGCAATTTGCTTACCTATATATTTTTGCAATAGGTGTGTGTAAATCCCAGTATTTCTTTTAGATTAAGTATTTGCTTTAAATGAAATTGTTATTTTACATTTAGTAATAATAATTTAAGTTCTCAATTTTATTTCCATCTTACTGTAGACTAGCTAATTAGGCCCTATGGGCTTGCGGCATCCATTTTTAATAAATAAAATTAAATAAATACGGAAATAAGTTTTCTAATTACTCGTAGGTACATATGTACTTTAATAAGTCATCATAAATAATAAAATAAGAAACTGCTTATCCTCGAAATTTAATTGTCCGCGGTATCCGCACCAGTCAATTCCGCGGATAATCGGGAGATTACCGTATTGCAAATTTTAGATTAGGATTTATGTTTTAATTTTATTTAAATCAGTTCCCCGCGAAATTTAATTGTCCGCGGTATCCTCGCCAGTCAATTCCGGGGAGATTACCGTATTGCAATTTTTAGATTAGGATTTATGTTTTAATTTTATTCAAATCAGTTCCCTATTTTCTTCCTTCTGGGTCCAAGCTTTAATTGGTAAAGATTTTTTCATCTTTTAAAGGTTTCAATTTTTATAACATCAATATACGAGATAAGATTATATTTTGCAACTTTTGAAATGTACATTTTTACTAATGCTTGCCATATGCAATTGTTATCGTGCAAATTGCTTGCGAGCAAAGTTTTTCATTTGTTATCAATCAAAGTTATTGGGAAGCTTTAAGGGACGAACTGGAACATCAGATTCGAAATCCTACTTTGTATAAAACGATAAAAAGTTTTTTTTTTTTCACGCATTCTACAAGAATTCCTCAAATTTATATATCATGTATGAAAATTGGCTTGCTGTTGGAATAGCTCGAATTTGGAATTAATTGACATTTCACTAAGTAGTCAAGACAACAATCAGCAAAACACGACTCTGCTAATATAAACCACCATCAATCACCACACAACCAACAAACGTAAGTAGTCAAGACAGCAATCAGCAAAACACGACTTTGCTAATATAAACCACCACCACCAACAAACAGCGACCACTTCCCTATGTAGTTAAGACAGCAGCAATCAGTACAAAGTAATAGACAGTACTAGTCAAGACAGCAGAAATCAGAACAAATCACAATACAGTAGTTAAGAAGACACCAACCAATCAGCACAACAATAGTGTAGTCAAGAGAGCAATCAGCAAAATTCGAAAAATTGCTAATATAAAGTGCCAACACCAACTACCACACAACACCATACATACCACACCACACTGCCAACAAACAGAGACACGCTGGCAGTTGATTTTTGTTTTTATCAAAAAATGTCTGCAAAAATTTTATCGAAATCTTTTGGTAAAGTTTTATTGTTTTTTATTTTTTTATTAACCGATAACTTGAACGGCTAAACAAACTTTAGATTCGGCACCTCTGCCGTCCACATAAAATTGCTCAGCCGTCGCCGTTCAAAGTCTCGTCTCGGTTTGTTCTTTCGTTTATATTTTTCATTTTATTTGAAGTGTGAAAACGAAATGTTATGTTACGTTAGATTTTTTGACAATCACACAATTCTCATTGGATTTTTATCTTACAAAATCCAAGAAAAAGCTTAATACTCAGTATTATAGTGTGAAACGGGCTTTAGTCATAACGGGCTGAATTTATGTATAATTTGTTTAAAAATGAACTCTTTTAACAGCATTTTTATATTCTTGAGTAAAATAATGGAAATTATGTTTTCTCGTTGCAAATAACTACAAAAACTGCTGGATGGATTTTAATAAAATATTGTGTATCTTGATTCAAATATTGGAAACTTTTTTCCGCAATAAATATCAATAAAATTTCTCTTTTCCAAGGGAAATTAAAAGAATTAGTGAAAGCACGCAATTTTACCGATTTAAAGGTACTGCAAACTAGGCAGCACCTTTTGTGCGACTAACAACTAAACTAAATATGTAAATGTTTTTTTTTGTAGTTTTTCTTCCTAAAAATGTTTATTTCCACCGAAAAAAAGTTAACGACTGTTTAGTAATAATTTTTTATTGTTTGCTTTTTTAATTTATAATACAATTTATTAAATTTAATTTTTTTAACTAAGTGTTTTATTTATTCCGATAAATGACTTATGTATGTATGTACTAATTGTTTTGTTTTATTATGTTCCATGTTTTTAGTATTTGTCAATCAACAATTATTTACAATTAAATTAAATTTATTCTTATTGTTTTAACCAAATTATTATTTTTTGTAAGAGTACGTATAAAATTTATGCAGATTCTATGTTTGTTTATTTAGTTTTCTCTAAATATGAATAATTTTAATTACAACTATATTTTTCATTAATTTTTTTTAACCTACATATAGAAAAGTTAAGTTTTTTCAATACTATTTTACAATAGAATGTCTGAATACATGAGTTGACATAAAGTATTTAGAAAATCGGATCTTAAAGGTCAGTATAAATATGTATACTGAAGTGGATTAAGCGAGGAGAGTTTTCTTTTACTTTCTAAATACACACAGATTACAATAATGAGCTACATGATAAAATATGATACTTAAGATTTATTTTAACAAATAATTTAGTTTTTTTAAGAATTCAGTTTTTAATAGCTTATACTAATTAACAACTTTAAAATTTAGCCATTTTATTTTAATTTATGGTTTTTAGAATCATAATTAAGTTTTTGTTGATTTTAATTTCTGTTAAACAATTTTACAAACACATTTGTATGCGTCTTTCTTTATTATGTTTACAGATACATATATTTCTTTATTTCAAATTATTTGAATTTCACTCACATTCGTTTATTGATAATTAATGTGCATTCATGCACAATACGAGTATAAAACATAAATTTACGATGACAATTGTGTAAAAATTTTGGATAATATTTAAACTAATAGTTTTATTATTGCATTATGAAAGCACCAACCAATTATTGGTTGTGATCTCTGGTGTAGTTTTATAAGGTCATTTGCAATAAGGCCTTAATTTGCCAGATGTTAAATATATGAAAGATGTTAAATATATGTTAAAATATATGAAATATTCTAAAACTTTCAAAGATTTTCAATGGGTTAAATTTATTTATAAGGTAAGAATTTTCTATGTCCCATTTTGGCGCTAAACATTGAATGTTTCGCAAATCATATTTAAAAACTTTTGGAGCCTGCAACTCAGAATATACAGGTTGGCGGTTTTTGAATTTTTTTCCTTAAAACAACATTATAAATAAATAATTTTTTTAAACTTATCAAATACTGCAGTTAATATGACAAGAGTTGTTTATCTTAAAAAACTACAATGACCCTAACTCTCAATGTGAAGTTAAATATAGTAATATGGCTTTATTGCTTATGGCCTTATATCTCTGACATCTCGGATTCAAACGGATTCAAAATTCATATGTTTGTATTGAGTTCTTTAAAATTTCGAGTTTAAATAATTTGTTATAGACTTGATTTAAATGCGTTTTTAAAGGCAGTTAATTGAGTTCTCGTTTTTTAGAGGTTTCGTTTTTAGTATTTTATCGTTAAACCAAAAAGGTCTCTTTAAATTCAATTGTAACGTTTTATTTTGTAAATTATTTTTTTACATTCATGAGGTTGCCATTCAATTGAATAAAGTTTTGTTTTATGTTTCTTGAATAAGTTTCATTGTCTACTTTTTTATTGTTAAGTTTTAAATATTTTGTTCATGTTTTTCAAAATTATCTATTTATCGTCAGAATCGTGTGCCATTGTTTCGATCTTGGGTAATTACGATGCTGTCGCCATTAATTTGCTGGTGAACCATTTCCTCGGGAACGGATTTGAAAATACTAACATTTGCTGGCTGAAAATAAAAATATAAATAAAAAACAGTTTGAGAAGATGACCATAATAATGACCATAATAAATCACTTAAAGAAATAAAAAAAAGATTTCATTAATACAGCAGCAGCACATTTATTTAAGCCAATAGGCAATCAATTCAACCTAAACGTAAAAACATATTTACCGCTTCTCTAAGAAAGAGATTTGATACACCCATATTGCTATTAGGCATTATACTGCCATTTCCGGGTAAGTTTGAGATGCTACCGGCTAGTCCACCTGCGTAGCAACTTGATGCTAAAGGTGAAGATGGCAACGTTATGGATGCTGATGTCGAGGAATTTGTAGATGCTGACAAAGGCGGTTGTGGTCCCTTCTGAGATGCACAAATGATGGACTGTTGCTGGACACTGTGGTGAGAAACTGGTATATGTACAGGCAGCATTCCAGTTGTTTGCAACACATTTCTGCCTTCAATACCACCGCAACCAGTACTTACATTTGTAGTATGGACATTTGCTGCTGACACTGATGACATGGCTGTTGTAATGTTTTTTGAAATTAGTTTATGCGAATACATGTTTGGGATTGGTGATGTTGTAAAGGTGGCCAGTTGGGATGGATGTGACATTGTGACACCAGTTATGGTATTTGTGGCAAACATAGGACTCGTCGAGTACATGGGATGATGGGCAAGATCAATCTGAAAATATTCATACATGTATATACATATGTATGTATGAATGTATAAATGTGTACACATTTTTATTAATTTCTTTTTAAGAGTATGTATATAAATAAACATGTCTTTTCTATATGTAAACATGTGCATGTATGTATGTATGTATGTATGTATGTATGTATGTATGTATGTATGTATGTATGTATGTATGTATGTATGTATGTATGTATGTATGTATGTATGTATGTATGTATGTATGTATGTATGTATGTATGTATGTATGTATGTATGTATGTATGTATGTATGTATGTATGTATGTATGTATGCATGTATGTATGTATGTATGTATGTATGTATGTATGTATGTATGTATGTATGTTGGAGTTCGAGTGATTGCTATTTTTTATGATCAAAAACTAAAAAAATTAATCACCTAATTTGTAATATTATTAAATATTCAATATTAATATGTATGTTTAAACTTCAACATAATTATGGTTATATTTTACAATGTTTTTATTAAGTTAATATGGTTCTAACATAATAATATTATTATTATGTTAAAAATATATCTACATCCATATAATTTAATCATAATGCTTTGCTCTGATGTTATGGTCATCTCAGCCATATTTTTTTCTTTGCCAACAAATGCTAGCTAGTACCCACACGTAAGTTCTATTAGCCGCACAAGAAAGTGCTAGTAGTAAAAAGCTTCGCCTTCTTAATGGCACTTTTACTATTTATATTAGTTGGTTTTAGGGTTTGGGATTTCCCGGACTTTTCACTTTTCGTGAAACGGGAAAACAATGACAAAAATAGAAAGATATAACAAATATGGTTCCATTTCGTTAACAACACAACTACTAACTGGCGGTTCTGCAGATTCGAGTGGCTTGCTTCAATAATCTGTTAAACAATTGAGCTGAATAAAGTTCTATGGCACATTAGTAATTTCACCACTTTCTAAATAGTTAAGTATCGCAAACGTTTTTTAATCCCTTCGTTTATTTATTTTTCTTATCAACTATCGCTTTTAAAAGAGTCGAATTAATAGCCAAAAGCTGCTCTTATAGGGTCTGCATAATAACATCTGTTATTACCAATTTGTGTCCCTGCGGCTTAAGGCCTCTACTACATCTTTAATGGGATTTAAATCGACCACTAAATTTCCTAAAACCTGAACTCTGCTCAATTGAAATCTATCACACTTCTTTTAATTGCGTTCTTCAATTTAAGAAATGAATGAATCATTTGAAACATACTTATCTTACTTTTACATCATGAATTAAACACGACCATAAACTTGCTTTTTATATTTCTCGAGACAGGCTGTTTTTAAAAGACTTTTTCAAATGGTTTTACAATTTGTCTTGCACGATCTATAACATATTTGTAAGTTTCTAAAAATATTACAATTTTAAAAATGCTTGTGTTTTATTCAGCACAATAACGATCAAATATTTGTATGATAGCAAAAAAGATGCTTATTTAAAATTAAGAACCACTGATTTTTCTTTAAAGTGGGCATGATTTTAAATTTCCCGTTTCCCGGGAAGTTAGCAAACACTATAAACATAAAAAATATTACATTAAAAAAATGCAGATCAGTGAATAAAATAATCGAAAACACGGTAAATTATACAAAACTAGAAAAATAAATGTTTAAAATCATTAGAAAAAATGAAAAACTTAATCAACAAAACATTTACAATGAATGTACATATATTCCATTTTGTATTAATTTTATTAATATAAATGGATAGCTTAAGAATTATATCTCAAAAGAGAGGCTTTTTATAAGAAATCCTATTATTATTAAGTTTTTGCATTAAAAAACTTATTTAAATTCTATGTTATACTATCTTACTATGTGCAATGTATGTATGTATATAATATATGTATATGTATTTGAAAAACTATTTTAAGTTTAAAAGTTTCGTTCCTGTTGTGTTGTTTTGTGTTTCTTTCTTATATCTTCTTTCTTGTATCTATACATATAATTAAACTGTAACTGGACTATTTCTGTACATGAAATATTTTTTGAAAATTTTGTTGCTGGTTAAGATAAGACATTTAAATGAATCGAACACTGCTTAAAAGAAAACAATCATTATGGTCGAATTTGGTTATCCGGAATTTTCAATTTAAACGAAGTGAGCACTTGACATAAAAAAAACAGTCGTATATTAGATTTCAACTTAAATTAATTTTTAACCGACTTCAAAAAAAGAAGGAGGTTATCAATTCGTCTGAATGTTGCTTTTTTTTTTTTTTTATGTTTGTGCCCGCAGAACTCAGTCATTTCTGAACCGATTTTAAAAATTTTGCACTATTAGAAAGGTTATGGCTACAGATTGGTCCCATTTTAAAAGAAGTTCAAAATTTTAAAAGTTAAAGGGTGTCCCCATACAACATACATGTTTTTTACGTGTATTATGAACATTATAGGTCACCAATTTAAAATTAAAAAAAAGTGCGTATCACAGTAGCTCCCAACAACAAAAAGTAATTAAAAAATAAAATTAAAAATTAAAGGGTGACCCCATAGGTGACTTAATTTCACCTTTATTCTCCTATCTTTTGAACCGTTATAGACAAACACTTGAAAGTTGCACAGAATGTTCGTTACTATGTCTGTTATAATAAGTATAAATATTTAAAATTAGAAATTAAAGGGTGTCCCATTAGTTGGTTTATTTTGATATATATATGGCCAAACTTTTGAACCTTTATAGACAGACAGTTGAAATTTACAAAGTACTTGTATTGCTAAGTCCGCTAAAATAACAAGTGTAAAATATGAATTTGGAAATTAAAGGGTGTCCCAAAAGTTAATGTAAAAGTAATATATATGGCCAAACTTTTCAACTGTTATAGATAGACAGTTGAAATTTACAAAGAACCTATATTGCTTAGTCCGCTATTAAAACAAGTATAAAACTTGGATCTATAAATTAAAGGGTGTCCCCATTATTGATGTTATTTGACCATTATGTCCTCATCTTTGGAACCGTTATAGACAAACACTTGAAAAATAGACAGAATGTTCACTACTATGTCTGGTATAACAACAAGTATAAATATTTAAAATTGGAAATTAAAGGGTGTCCCAATAGTTAATGTAAAAGTAATATATATGGCCAAACTTTTCAACTGTTATAGATAGACAGTTGAAATTTACAAAGAACCTATATTGCTTAGTCCGCTATTAAAACAAGTATAAAACTTGGATCTATAAATTAAAGGGTGTCCCCATTATTGATGTTATTTGACCATTACGTCCTCATCTTTGGAACCGTTATAGACAAACACTTGAAAAATAGACAAAATGTTCACTACTATGTCTCGAATAACAACAAGTATAAATATTTAAAATTGGAAATTATAGGGTGTCCCAATAGTTGATGTAATTTGATATATATGGACACAAAGTTAAAATTTAAAAAGAATCTGTATTACAAAGTGTTCTTTAAAAAGTATTTATATTAAAATTTGAATTTAAAGGGTGTCCCAATAGGTGACGTCATTTGATATATATGACCCTATCTTTTAAACAGTTATTGATTAACACTTAACAATTAGACAGAATGTCCATTACTATATCTGTTATAATAAGTATAATTATTTAAAATTATAAATTACAGGTTGTCGCAATAGTTTATGTAATTTGATGTATATGACCAAACTTTTAAACCGTTACAGACAGAAGGTTGAAATTTACAACGAAGCTGTATTGCTACGACCGCTATAACTAGTATAAAATTTGAATTCGGAAATTACAGGGTGTCGCAATAGTTACCGTCTTAAAGCAACATGCTTTTAAGTTTGTCTGTTTTGAAGTCGGTTTTTTTTTGCAAGAATTATATTAACTATAATAGAATAATAACTGATTTCCGCTGAACAAAATAACTGAATGAAATGATTTTTACTTAATTTTGCAAACAAAACAATAACCATTGTTGCAGAAAGGCGTATATACTTGTATGCAATGCATGTTATAGAATTAAAATAAGGCGGCGCGATATTGTTTTTCAGCAATCTTTGATTTATTTATACCTTTTCTTTTTGTGGTGACGGCTGCCTGGCCATTTAATTTTTAAAACCCGTAAAACCATGGTGAAAACTGCCAGGGATCGAACCTGGCGTTTTGTAGGCACGCACTTAACCACTACACCAAATGTATATTTTATGTTGTAACAAACAGTTTCTGTGTTGATTTATATAAACGAAATAACAAGCTAATATAATCAAGAAAAAAAATTTTTTAAGAAAATTAAAAAGATGATTTACACATGATCATATAGGAACCTAATGAAATCAATAAGGAATACCTTATTGGGAAAAAAGGGATTTCTTATTAATTTTATTAGGCTACCAATTCAGAAATCCCTTTTTTCTACAACTCAGAAGAAATCATAATAGAATCAAGAAGTGTTTCTCTACGGATTGTTTTTTTGTGTCAAAAATGAGTAAAAAAAAAATTTGAATAACAATTTTTTTATTGATTTAATGGGATTTCCTTATTGATAAAATTAAAACGATTTACCACATACAAATAATAAGGAATCTCTTCGAAAAAAAACTTCCCTTCTTTCTGCTTGAATACCCCTTAGCCTAAAAACATTTCATAGAAAAAATCTTTTGGATTCTATTAGGCATTTTTTTATTTGTATTTGCATTTTTTTTATTGAGTGATTTTCTAATACAACAAGATGCAACATCTTTTAATTTACAGTATTAGAATCAGTTAAGTTATATGTTTATTTTTGATAGAAATATTTTCATACCAGTACTACATATGTCGAAATTGTTGTGTGTAGTAGTCTCTCCAGTAATTTTATTCATAAAAATAGATTTGTTTAGAATTATCGTTACCCAATATTTTTTTTTATAAAGACCAACTTATCGGGTGCCCAGGTGGGCTAGTAGGTAGTGTGCTAGTATATCAGTCTAGGGGTTGTGGGTTCGATTCCATCCCTCATATATATATTTTGGTTTTAAGCTAGATCTTCTATCTGAAATAATGAGCCGTGCTTTGCTTATCATTCTTTCGGATACTGTCGAAGTTGCAGTTACACAAAAAATAACGTAATACACACAATTTTATATTGTTTACTTTTTTAGGGTTCCGTACACAAAGTGTAAAAACGAAACCCTATTGTTTTCGCTACAATGTCTGTCCGTCTGTCCGTCTGTCAGCGCCTTTTATCTCTGGGACCGTAATAGGTAGACTCTTGAAATTTTCACAGATGATGTATAATTGTTGCCGCTATAGCAACAAATACTAAAACTTATAGGGTGTTCCAATAGAGAGGTGTTATTTACGAAAATGTGTTTATTTCTTGAACTGTAGGAGGGATACACTTGAAATTTACAAACAGTTATTAAAACTTAGTTCACTATATAAACAAGTATAAAAAATAAAACTAAAAATTAAAGGGTGTTCCGATAGTGGTGTGAAATGCATGTATAAGGCATAAGTTTTGAACCATAATAGGTAGACTCTTGAAATTTTCACAGAAGGTGTATAGCGATGGCCGCTATAACAACAAAAATTAAAACTTATAGGGTGTTCCGATAGAGAGGTGTTGTTCACGAATATGTGTTTATTTCTTCAACTGTTGGAGGCATACACTAAAAATTTACAAACTGTAATAAAAACGTAGTTCGCCTTATATACAAGTCTAAAAAATATACCTAAAAATTAAAGGGTATTCCGATAGTGGTGTTATTTTTATTTATAGGGCCTAAGTTTTGAATCATAACGGGTAGATTCTTGAAATTTGTACAGAAGGTGTATATTTTTGGCCGCTATAGCAACAAATAAGAGATAGAGAGGTGTTATTCACAAATATGTGTTTATTTCTTGAGCTGTAGGAGGCATACACTAAAAATATGTAAGCAGTAATTAAAACTTAGTTCGCTATATAAACAAGTATAAAAAAATAAACCTAAAAATTAAAGGGTGTTCCGATAGTAGTGTGATTTGCATGTATAAGGCCTAAGTTTTGAACCGTAATAGGTAGGCGCTTGATATTTTCACAGAAAGTATATAACTGTGACCGCTATACTAGCAAATGCTAAAACTTATAGGGTGCTCCGATAGAGAGGTTTTATTCACGAATATGTGCTTATTTCTTGAACTGTAGAAGGAATTCACTAAAAATATGCAAGCACTAAATTAAAATTAGTTCGCTATATAAACAAGTCTGAAAAAAATAAACCTAAAAATTAAAGGGTGTTCTGATAGTGGTGTGCTTTGTATGTGTAAGGCCTAAGTTTTGAACCATAATAGGTAGACTCTTAAAAATTTTACCAAAACTGTATTACTGCGGCCACAATAGCAAAAAATACTAAAACGTAGGGTGTTCCAAAAGTGACGTGTTATTTACGTTTGTGTCTTTTTTTTTTTTGAGCTGTAAGAGGAAGCCACTTACAATTTGCAGACTGTAATTAAAACTGTTTGTTTTATAAACAAGTATACAAAATTGAACTTAAATATTAAAGGGTGTTCCAATAGTGACGTGATTTGCATGTATATATCCTAAGTTTTGAATGAATAGGTGGAATCTTGAAATTTTTGCAGGAGGTGTATAACTATGTCCACTATAACAAATAATAAAAATTAAAGCCTTATTTCTTGAACCGTAACAGGTAATAAACAACTGGAATTTTTAAGAGGCAGCCAATAGTTTTCGTTGGTGGCTAATGGTAACCAGGACCCGTGGACGCAATACTGCGTGAGTTTTTTCTGACTACTGTGTAAACAATGATTGCAGAAGAGACCAATTTTTGCCTGGATATATTAAATAATATTGTAGAAGGGTATGTACCTCAGAGACGTTTATATGGTATGCAAAGGCAGCATCAATGAACAACAGGAGGTGGAGAGGCGACATTAATGAATTAAAATGTCTTAATTTCATCGAAAGTTAAAAAAAAAAATTAAATATGAAAAATTAAAATTTTATATCTCGAATTTATTATTTTTGTATTAAAAATTATACGATTAATTAAATAAACGAAGAGTCAATAACATATTAACTTTTTTTTTGGTAAAGGGCATCATCCAAGCTTCAGCATAGTCGTATGCAGCACTCTTACTTGCTTTCGTTAAAACTGTATAGTTTAGAATTGAAAACACATCTCCAAGTTTAATATTTCTCAAGTTTCTGCTTTATTTAACACTCAATTTCAATTTCATGCTGTTATAGTAAACTATTGTTATTAAACATTAGTTGAGTATCCTGATACGAAGCAAGTTTTGGCAATCACACTTTTTTCGGAAAACTCGTTATCGCTATCAATCATGGTAATTACCTGTGAATATATATTTGGTTCAGCTCGTTTTAAATCCGTTTGTCTTGGACGACCCAATGTTGAACTACAATATGGAGGTTGACTTGTAGCCGCAGTCATTTCAGCGTGCTCGTTCTAAAAAATAAGGTTTCAATTCGAAATTTATTATCTGAGTAAATAAGAAACTGACGAAATTAAGAGTTCTTAAGAAAATTTTCTGAAAACGCGGTAAACCAAAAATATATATAAAATAATACAATAAAGCTACTTTGCCAACACATATTCATAAATGCCAAGTCTGTAATCAACAAATTGCTTCAAATAATTATGTGCAAAAAATGTATGCAATATTCAAAATTTGGCAACCCAGAAATTAAAATCACAATTATTATCCAATTAGAATTATTAGTCAATAAGACGACAGTTCTGTGACGTCATTAGTCCAACATGCGCTTAAAATTTTAAATTTATGATCGGAATTGCGTAATCTTTTTTCTAATAATCTTATAATAATTTTATTATAATAATCTTATTTGTTTGCCTGTTAGTAAAATTGTTTTTACTCTAATTTTACTGAACTTTTAACCAGAGATGATTAATCCCGCTACCAAAATTATATTGAGAATCAAGTTTTAATATTGTTGTCTGTTTTAAAGCACTTATTTAAAAAACATAATGTTAGAGGTGGAAGAATTCACTCACCTTATTTGTCTGTTGTTGCTGCTGATGCTGTACTTGGAAGGCACTAATTTTGCTAACCGGTATAAGAGTGTTGTATGATACATATTGTCCATGATGTGGCGTTGATGCAGCCGACATTTGTTGTGTTTGCTCTTGATGATGTTTCTGTTGTTGGAATTGTTGCAAATTCTGCTGTTGTGCTTTTTTATCAACGACAGCATATGTGGGCACTATGCTGTCATAAGTTGTCGATGGCGTTATCACAGCATTTTGTTCAGCCAATGCTGCTGTAGCATAATCATGATTATGAGCCCTAGTTGTCCACTCGTCGTCCTCATCGTAGCCGTCTAAATGTTATCGCAATATTAACATGACAAAAAGAAAAGAAATACATATTACAATTGACTTATACAAACCTTGTGGTATAATATCGGGATTTTTATCAATGCTATCCAAACTGCTTCCTACGTGACAATTTCCCCGCCTACTGTGTAACTCACGGCTACTATGAAGTGGACCAAGGCCGTTAGTGTTACGTCCCTGCGCTGAGGCCGTTCCATGCATATAGTCATTACGATCTATTCCAGATGAACCTCTCATTCGTACAATGATTACTATTATTAAAGCCACCAAAAATACGCTGACCACAACGCCAACTAAAACACCCAGAAACGGACGCATATCCTCAATAACAGGAGCATAAGCTAATGAAAGGTCTAAAAATGTGCGATCAGATAAGGATACTTAATGATATAATATTTATTTTAATTTCTTTAAAAGATAATATTTTAATAATAAATTTCTATGAACATTTTATTTCGTTTGCAACTGAAAAGCTCGTATTATATACATAATTATTAAAATAAATGCAAATATATTTTTATGTGTTTCTGAAAAATGAACTCAGTGTTAGGAACTCTAGGTGAATAAAATCTTCTAACTTAAGACCAGTATGCTTGAATAATAGGTTGCCATGAGAAGTGTAAAAAATTCACCGATATTCAGGATTACAAATTTTCAGTCCATTTTCCGTTTGGAACTATGTATCTCAAAAGAAAAGTTCAAGAAATATTTTACATTAACTATTATTATTTTTTACTTTTCCAATATATTTTATATATCTCTGTGGTAATACAATATTATACCAAAAAACACACTACTGGGTGATTTTTAATTCTATTCAATTATTCAATTAATTGCTTGTGGAAGTCAATTCAAAATTTCAAACCTCCATACCTACTATTCTAATTTTTTAAAAACTTGAATCTTTCTTTTCAAATTTTTCAGAAATTTGAAAGTTATGTAAAAATACTAACATTCTAAAATATTGTTACTTGATTAGTATAAGTATCTCTAGCTTAAGTTCTAGCAGAATGTAATGCATTTTCTGGATCGCTACACCCGTCTTTAACATTCTTCGTATCTATCTACTAGGTAGTTCCAATTGTAATAATTTTCTATATATGCAAACTATACAAAGAAATAGAATATGAGAATTTTCAATTTATCATTATACGAAGAAGATACGAAGAATGCTGAAGACGGATGTAGCGATCTAGAAAATGCATTACATTTTTCTTTATCTCTTTATAATAAAGAACTTAAGCTAGAATAAATATTAATTCATTTAAAAATAGTCCACTTTTGGAAGATATAAAACTTTTGGAAGATAGAAATTTATTTAAAGTTCACGAACATCTTTCCATTTTCATATTTGAAGATCATTTTATTTCTGGAAACTGAAAACTTTATTTAAAGTTTACGAACATTTTTTCCATTTTAAACTGTAGCAATTTCTTATCATAACAAGATTTTTACGAAATAGGTGAAAATAATTTTGACAACCCTGCTTGTATATATCAGCTTGACTACACCTTTGGTATAGTCATGTGAAATTTCAATACAATCCTGCTAGTGTGTTAGAAACTACAGATTTGTTTCCACCTTTTTAGTCAAATTCCCCAGTGTGAGTCAATGGTTGATAACATAACATGCACTCTACAAAAACACACTTAAAACTCATTTTATCGAAATACATACTCTTGCTGAAAATTACTAACTCTTGCTCAAAATTTCATCTGGTGTCCTGTCATTAGAATCAATCTTACGCGATTATAAAATTGAATAAAGCATTTGCTTAGTAAAGATATGAAAATGAATATGCTTGTACAGCCATTAACTACGTAATCGGAAGTCATAAACAGTTATTATATTCTGAACTCTGATTTTTGTAAAAGTTTTTCAATTAAGATGCAGTCTTCATTTGTAAATTCATTTAAAATAAAATTTAGTTTTCACCAAATTTGTACCTTTGATAAAACAATAATTATTATTATTTTGTTTAAAATATAATAGATTTATTATATTATATATAAAACAAACAACAAGAAAACTGCATGTCACGGGCTGATTGTAATCCATTTTTAAAATTTGCTAAATTAAAATATCCGTTTACAAATTTAAAATAGTGTTTGGAAAGCCAAAGCAGAGTTTCACAACCAGTTAACAATTTAATAATTTAAAGAAATTAGGAAGGCATTAAGTCTTCCCAGAAGGGGTACTGTTCTTCATACGTTGTAAGAATGATCGTGAAAAGACATGTTTTCAATATAAAATGGTTTTGCCGTAATGAATGACTAATTATGTAAAATTGCTATATTTTAGGTGAATCAAAGTGGTAGCATTTACTAAAAAGTACTGGAACTAAAACATTAACATGTCAAACAAAAAATAAAGTCCTTTATGTCTTACTTTTCTTTTTTGCTTGTGCAAAATTAAACGGTGTTTGAGTAACAGTCTCATGAGGTTTTTTGTAAGTAATTAAAACTGAAAATTTAATAATTTAATAAGAAAAGTTAATAAATTTAATAAAGAAAAACAAAAAATAAGAAATAAATTGGTTGATTGATTGGTACAATAAAAAAAATACCTTAAAAGTAAAATAAAGCGATATTTGATTGAAAAATCTTACCTGTCTGCTTTTCAGGATCCTTCAGTGTATAAACTTGCAATATGGTTGCATTGCTCCGTCCCTTATTATTATGAGCTACCAAAAACACATTATAACCTGACCCTGGAACTAAACCACGCACTTCAAAATAAGGGGTTCTAAATTTTTGTTGGGGAAGAGTTAAAATAAAAAAACGAACAGTTAAAAATTAAAAGATGGCAATACAAAAATGAAAATCGCACAAAGGAAGAAGGGAATAAATATATAAATTTTATTAAGTTTAGTAATATAGAGAAGTGCATAATTAAAACCCAGCCATGTTCTGTCGTTTAACTTACTTTGATTTGTAGATTTTTGGATGCCGAGTAGTGCCATTGACATACACTTCCATTATAAAATCTTGTTGCAAGCCACCATCGAAACCTTCTAAGCACTCAATTTGGAACCCCGTTGAAGTTTGATTGAGTATTGTACAATTTACCAAAGGGTCGGGTTCACCTTTTTACAATAAAACAAGCAAATAAATAGTAACAAAGCCTTATTATAAAGGATTAAATGAAAACGATAAATGATTCATAAACGAAGAGTACTTCAGGTTATTTAAATGAGTTCACTTTACCTGTCTCTGACAGTTAACATTTTAAAAATACAGTTTCTTTATTTCCAGTTGCCTGAAATTGCCTAATTTAATTGTTTGAAAATAAATTGCTTGTAAAGCGTTTTATGATGATCCATATTTATCCTACAAGAAAGCGTGTAACTATTTGACATGCACCATTACAAACTAGAAATTGAGGTAAACGTGGTCTATTTAATAATACTATATCCCAGAAAGGGGGCATATAATCCCGTTTTGCATTACATTGGAATAATCTGACAATACATGCATGTAATTTCGTTCGTTTAACCACGAAGACAAGACAAAAAAGTGTTCGTGGTCGTGTCTTGTTGCAGAATAAGGTAGGCTATGAATTCAAGTAACGATATTCAGATTTGTTCATCGCCCCATAGTGTTGTGTTTACTTTGTAAGAAGTTCAAAGTGCAATTAATTGACATTTCCACAAACAGTAGAAAGGAAATTTAAAAGAAACAAAATGTATTGACTTACATTTGTCAATATAAAAGTCCACATCACTTGCGACCATATTTTACACAAAAGATGTGGAGGTCTGTTTGTCAGTTGTCACACAGTTAATTTCAGGTTTTATGTTTAACAGAGCTATTATTCATAAACATACATGTAGTAACAAGAAACCAAACTCACAGTATTAAGAGATTTCTTTTAATTTTTCATATGGAGTTTACAATTTAAAAGACATTTTTGAAGTAAAGAAAATGTTTTTCACATGTCAAACTTCAAATGGAACCAACTAAAATAAATTTCTTAATATTAAGCACCTTCTTGTGAGTTTACCTTGTATAAATGTGCCTTGAGCGAAAAAAGGAACTAAACACAGCTTTTTTTATTGCAAAGTATGTTTTTTATAAGAACAGTGCAGTGCTATAAAAACACAAGTAAACTTATTTACCTGCTGGTGTTATTGTATAAACACATGGCTCTGTTTGATCACCGATTTCATTACTACCCCAACATAAAAGAGTTCCATAGTCCTGTTAAAAGAAAAAAATATCGAATTAAAGACAGAGATAATAACAGAGATAAACGTAATTAACCTATAACCGTAGTGTTAACGAACTAATTTGAATAATAATAGAATTCGAATAATTTCTCACTTGAGTGATTTCATTATAAATTAAATCTCTTAAGTGATAAATAAATCCGCAATTGCCTCACCAAACGAACACGCAGGCATACATAGATGAAGTAACAATGAGTTATTTTAACATCGATTTTTCAATAGATGATTTAACTTGATATCTTATATTTTCATTAGAATTTTCAAAAAATAAATGGTAGCGAACGTTGGCAATGAAGAAAACCTAATTTTCTATATAATTTAATTGTGGAAAGTTAAAACACAATCAAGGTAAATTTTATAACGTTTAATTTAATCTCGGAATAAGGAAGTCATATCTAAATCAAATTTCATTAAATATAAAATGAAAAGTTCGGAATATTAAAGAATAATGTCTAAGATAAGTATACATAAATAATATTACTCTCATAAAAAATGTTAGCTGTTTCTCCAATATAGCAAAGGCTAAACCAAAGATAACCTTTTACCAATAATTTTAAATGGAAATATTGAAAATATTAAGAACATGCAAACATGCATTTGTCTACGTGGGTGCTACTCAAAAAGAGGAGCATAATATTATGATAGAATAAATATGTCCTAAATATGCTTTGTAAAATTCCTCCAGAGCAGAGTAAATAAGCCTAACTAATATTTATTTACGCTCTCGAAAACAAAAATATTCCAGAGATTCAAACTAACGAAATACTATTGAACAAGGCAGTAAAATATAAAAACACTTGTTTACTTTTTAACTTAAAATTTTTATCAAAAATATTCTTTTTATCGCATGCAGATAATTTTCACTGCATTCAATTGGTTTTCACTACTTTTCGATAGCAATCATTTTGTAAAATGTAATAATGTTTAACAATAATGAATTTAAAATTCATTAATATTACAGTATTTTCTGATTTTGTACCAGAACTTTTTGTTTGTATTTTCAAATAGCTATCACTGTTGCTAGAAAAATAAAAATAATAAGAAGTCAGATTAAATAATGCAAAACCTGCATAATATAATAGTTTTATTGTAGTCTGTACACAAAATTTCTTCAAGTGCGTTTTTATCAATATTTCTCTGTTTTGTATTATCAAGACTAACTGTCGTGGCAGAACAAAAATATTTCGGATAAAAGCGGACAATTTCTATTAATTTTATATTACAAATATTTTTCTAAAAGCTTAATAAGCTACTAAAATTTTTTTGGTTTTTAAGATTTTAAGAATCAAGTAATTTAAACTCTGTAAATTCGGATTAATTTGTTACAAACTCATTTTAAACTTGGACATTGTTTTACAATTTCAAAAATTTAATTGTATTAAAAATTTCGATTTAATGCTCTAAGCCCTTAAATTGATCTTTAAAAATATTTTTTTTAATTTGACCGAAAAATTCAACATTAGATTATTCCTTAAAAGGTACTTGCTAATAAAATAAAGAACTTACATTTTCTGTCATCGGTGTGTAATGTGCAATACTACGTCCGCGATCAACGGCTATAAGTGAGGCCGGTATATCAATTGTTTCGCCAAGTGTGGCATTGAATTTCCACATGTATATTGTTTCCGCTGGATTTGCTTCAACTTCACATGCAATCTTAACTGTTTCATGGCGTCCTGTACTATAGACAATACGTTGTCCTAGTCGGCAGACGGGTGCAACTGTTCAGTAAAGTTAGTTGTTTCATATGAATAGAGGCACGAAAAAAAAAATAAAAAGGTGTTAAAAAGGTGTTAAAAAGCGTTAAAAAGCGTATGTATTAAAATTGATTTTTATATTTGCATATCTTGGTCAAAAATAGATTAAAATTTATTTATTAAAAATCTTATTATCGTGCTTCTTTAGAAATGATTTTTAAACTCAGAGTAGTTTCCTCTTAACTTTAGTTTTCTAAATCGAGAAGTCTTAGATTATTTCATTCATGGATTTTTATAGTAAAATATTTTAAGTGCAAAGTTATGAAACTGCCTTAGTTCTTACAAAATTATCCATAAAATATACTTTTCATCTTCCTCTTGTTTAATGTCGCAATTCATGGAAAACGAAATAAAGCTTTGATGAATATGAAAAGTCCTTGTTAAACTCTGAAGTCATACCAACTAACTGCCATAAATTTATATCCACATACGCCCAAACGTGGCGCAAAGAACAAAAAAGAAAAAAAAAACAAAACATACATACGTACGTATGCATTTGACTGAGATAATTTCCTTCCATACGGTTTGTTACGACAGAACAATAGCCAGCAATTTGTTAGGTTGTCTTCAACAACACAATAACAATGAGTTTGTGGCCATAAACTAGTACAACTACAAAAATCCTGTCTTATTCAATATTTATTTATGCATATGGTATACATATCGCTCCCTTAATGTAACAGAGCCATATCTCAAAAAATCATAATTGTGAAGCAATAGAACAAAATTCTCATGTTCAAAAGACTCTGAAAGTCATGCGAGTTTTACATTTATAACTAACCATCCTCTTAGAGCGAAGCTCCAGCCTGACCATGGCGGTTTGTTACGAACCTTTATATATTTCCATATAATAGAAAATTAGACATGCATTCCGCGAAAAATAATTTCTTTTTCAAGATAACAGCCAAAAACAACCAAGTCTCAGAATAAAATAAAACTGTACTTGACATCTTTAAATCTATATTAATTTTTATATATGTATGTATGTATATACCAAGGGATATAAAAGAGTCATTTCCCAGAGAAATCCTAATATTATAACTAATATTTATAATTAGAACTAAACTGCACGAATTTTATATTGGAAAACGGTAAACATCATTTTCATCATTGCTAAAAACTTTCTCTATATCATCAGTATAGGAAAAACAGGTACAAAAACCTATTTACGAAAAAATTCATTTACATATGTACATACATATATAGTAAAAATAAGTGGATCGACTACAGATTCCAAAGCCATGATTCCAAATTTAAGTGAAAGTTTTGTGATCAATAGAGTAAAAAGCCTGAGAATAATTCAAATAGTACTTGTTTAATTATAATTCTTTTACCTGGCGGAAACCTACTCAACAATTTATTTACCCATAGATTCTTCTGAACTTGTAAAACAAATTTCTGTGAAAAATTTCAGAATCATATCTCAAGATGCAGTACCGTATCTAAAGAAGCTTGAATCTCATCCAAACCCTTGGCGCGTAACATACTAAGTGAACCTGGTTACATTCGACTAAAAATAAGAGATACTGCTTTTCCTGGCCGTACATCAGAGGCATGACCCGCAAATGATTGCACAAACCGCGAAAAAAAACATTATTTTTGTCCAGCACTGACTGCTTAAAAAGTATATTTTTTATTTTAGACTTTAGATATGAGTAATTATTGTTGTTCAAAAATGTTGAAGATACAATTAATAATAAATGCACTCAAAAAATATCTCAAGATAAACCAATGTTATATATATAAATATTTTTTATGCACTCATAATTCTGTTGCATTAAAGGAGCGATATGTGAAGTAAGAAAGTAGTTTATGTTACATAATTTACTAGCTTTTCCAAGGGCTATTGACTTTATTGTTCTCGTCGTTTTTACCATTTTGATTTGATATATAAAAATACATATGTACATATATTTTTTATATATGTATGTATAGACATTCATATTTAAACATGTGTTTGAGAAATCTTTCTGTTATTTGGGCATAAACATTTCGAATTGGAAAATAAAATTAAACTATTTCATTCTGGACAATTTTGAGCGTGATTATTTTATAAGAGTTAAAACACATTCGTTTTCTCAATTTTGAATGAAATTGAAAATTATATAAAATTATACTTTACAAATGTCAAAATAGTATTTATTCTGTTTATAATTAATTAAAAATAATGTATGTAAATACATGTGTTTATCGTTTTATTTTCTCTC